>SJYC01073944.1:0-29694 GCA_006408675.1 Madoqua kirkii
AAAAAAAAAAAAAACTGGGCGGCAGTGGGAAAAGTAGTAAAATCTGAATAAAATCTGAAGTTCAGTTCATAGAAATGTTCCAGTGTTGGTTCCTTACTTTTGACAAAGCTACGAAGATAATATAACATTATGGAAAACGAGGTGAGGGGTATACACAGACACTGTACTATCTTTTCAATATTTCTATAAATCTAAAACTATCCTAAAATAAGAAGCTCCCTTAAAGAAACAGCAGTATGTATTGAGAACAGTTCAGAGACTCTTTCAATGACTTGATAACAGTCTAAATTAGAGAGACACTGTGTCAGCAGAGAAGAGAGTCAAGATTTTTAAAGCAGGTCTAACATGACTTGGTGACTGTTGGGGAACAAAGGAATCTGGTGGTATAGAGATAGAGGACAGAGAGAACCTTTTTTGGTGAGTGGATGAGCCAAGTCACAATCCAGGTCCTCTGCCCCTTTAGAACCATTAGATGCATAGCATATAGTATATAGGAGAGCCCACCTGAAAGAACACAGGGAACTAATCCGTGCATGGAGCAGAGTGATAGGATCAGACTAGAAAGAAGGATGTGGATAAAAGATGAACTAAGAACACTGCAGTTGATTAGATTGAATACCATGGATAAGTAAGGCCAAAGATGGCTTTAAGCCTAAAAGATCTGAAAAGAGGATGACACTTTAAAGAGAATAAGAAAAGTTTAGAAAAGGAGGACTGACAAGAAAGATTATCATATTTGTTTGGTACAGTGTTTGACAGAAAGCAAAGAGGAACTAAAAAGACTCTTAATGAAGGTGAAAGAGGAGAGTGAAAACACTGACTTAAAACTCAACATTCAAGAAACAAAGATCATAGCATCCAGTTCCATCACTTCATGGATAATATATGGAGAAACAATGGAAACAGTGACAGACTTTATTTTCTTGGGCTCTGAAATCACTGTGGATGGTGACTGCAACCATGAAATTAAAAGATGCTGCGCCTTGGAAGAAAAGTTATGACAAACCCAGACAGCATATTAAAAAGCAGAGATATCAGTTTGCCAACAAGACCTATCTAGTCAAAGCTATGGCTTTTCCAGTAGTCATGCATGGATGTGAGAGTTGGACTATAAAGAAGACTGAGTGCCGAAGAACTGATGCTTTTGAACTGTGGTGCTAGAGAAGAGTCCCTTGAACTGAAAGGACATCAAACCGGTCAATCCTAAAGGAAATCAACACTGAATATTCATCAGAAAGACTGATGCTGAAGCTGAAACTCCAATACTTTTGCCATATGTTGCAAAGAACTGACTCCTTGGAAAAGACTCTGATGCTGGGAAAGATTGAAGGCAGGAGGAGGAGGGGAGGACAGAGGATGAGATGATTGGATGGTGTCATTGACTCAAAGTACACAAGTTTGAGCAAACTCTGGGAGATAGTGATGGATAGGAAAGCCTGGTGTGCTGCATTCCACGAGATCACAAAGAGTTGAACAGGACGAAGTGACTGAACAACAGCAAAAGTGTCAGGGCATCAGTGGAAATTCTCCAGGGTAGAATGAAGGCACATAGAGTCTGGAGACATAAACCATAAATCTAGAGATGTGAGAAAGACTAAGAAACGATCATTTCAACTGGCAAGAATTCATTATTAAAATGCAAGAAGTTACTTTAAAAGTAGTAGGACTAGAAGCCAGAATCTACTCCGATTGTTTCCATTTTCTTCATATTCGCTCTCTCTTGCTGTGCATGTTCCACACCCATCTACGTTTCCTTATTTGAAATGTGGTTAGTCATCTATTGATCTTTCAATCTTAAATATATACTTCTACCTTTAGCAATGGAATTTTTCTTGGTTTCCTTACACCACAAAACCATTTTGTTTTCTTCCAGTAAACATTTACCTGTCTCAGCTAGACTGTTTCCTTCTCCCCTATTTGAGCATTTAGTTAATCATTGCTGGAGACGAATCACTGCCAGGTTGGGAAAAGAGTAAAGCTGCTGAAAATGAGGCTCAGGTCTCTGTCAACAAGGAAAGATAGAAGGGGTGGTCTCCAACACTGATGGCTTGCCCCCTTTTTAATATATAATTTTTTATTTGGCTTGGGACATAAAAACCACCTCCTACCTTTAAAAAAAAATTAAGGCAAGAGCAGTTCAGAAGTTTCCTATTAATTAGATACACAGTGAAGCAAGATTTTACCAATCAGAGAAAAGAGAAAGGGCAGGAGGTTGATCCCATATTTATCATAAGCTATAGTGTGTCAGTAGCAATAATAGTAACCATGTACTAAGCCCTTACTGCCATGGACTGAGCCATGAGCTTTACATCATCATCTTCTTTATTTCTCGTGACAACTCCATGAAGTAAGTATAGGTCCACAGTCCCTAATTCATAATACCAAACCATGCAGAGTTCTGAAAACCAGAAATTTCTGTTGTTTTATTTTGTAACTCATTAGAAAAATCTGTCAAGAGATCATGTAAGGCTATTTACTTTCTTTAGATGTTTTGCTACAGAATCACTAGTGTGCTTTTCTAGAGGATGCTGCTCTAGATACCATTGAGCTTTCTATAATGCACCATCTGAGTTTTCTAAAATTAAACAAAAACTTTGAATTCCAAAATTCATCTGGCAATCAGAGGTTTCAGAGAAGAGACTCTGAAAACTGAGGGTGATACATGTGAGGTTTAGCTCCAAGACATACAGGCAGAGATTTGAAATGAGGTCTGTCATTCTCTAAACACTGGACTTTCATCATTAAGTGACATACTGAAAATGTTATTATTTTAAGAGCTGTCACCACAATTGACCTTGAGGGAAGAATTGTTTCCACTGGGAAAAGAATTGATATATTAAGGATCTTGGTGTCATTTGGTCCTGCTTTAGAAGTGGGTTGTTTTGTTCTTGAAACTTGAGACTTCCAACAACACAAGAGTTGACTCTACACATGGACATCACCATATGGTCAATACCAAAATCAGACTGATTATAGTCTTTGCAGCCGAAAATGGTGAACCTCTATACAGTCAGCACAAAAGAGACTGGAGCTGACTGTGGCTCAGATTGTGAATTCCTTACTGCAAAATTCAGGCTTAATTGAAGAAAGTAGGGGAAACCACTATGCCATTCAGATATGGCTTAAAACAAATCCCTTATGATTATGCAGTGGAAGTGACAAATAGATTCAAGGAATTCGATCTGAGAGAGTGCCTAAAAAACTATGGACAGAAGTTCACAACAGTGACCTAAACCATCCTCATGTGCTATTTTATAGCATTTCGTTGTCTAGTGTGTGATATGATTTCCACCACCATTCCTTTGCAAAATTACTAAAGTCTACCATACCCACAAGTCTTGAATATTCTTCCCATCTAATCAGGTACCTGTAGACTGAACAGTGTGGTTGGCTCTGGAGATTAAAAGAAAAAGTCATGACCTTGAAGACTTCAGCCTAGTGGAAGAGATCAGAAAAATAAAAAATTAGAATTCACAGTTTTTTCTACAATAGAAGGATGCCCAAGTGCAGGGTTTATAAGTGAGCATGTCCTCCTGCCTAGCAGAGCACCATTATTCTAGCCGTGTATACACGGGGGCAGCCGTAGGAGGGAAGGCCACAAGGACATAGCACTGAAAGGTCATCTTTAATAACTGTTACTGGGAAATATCTTACCAGGATTCCCAGTGCTCAAAGCAATTTCCTTATTGGGTTCCAGAGTGCCTTTTGATCTCTTTAAGAAGTCTTTTATTCAAAAATATGATTGTCTAGAAAGTTGCTAAGAGCATAAATCGTAAAAAGTTCTATTACAAAGAAAAATATGTGCGACTTTGTATGGTGACACATGGTAACCAGACTTGCTGCAGTGATCATTTTGCAACATATAAAATGTCAAATCACTAAATTCTACACCTGAAACCAATATAATGTTATATGCCAATTATACTTCAGTAGAAAAAAATCATCTCGATTGATTTTTTCCTTTATTACCCCAATGGCAAATACCTATCACTTGCCTTTCATGCGTTGAATACAGAAAGGCTCTATAGAGGGTTTATGACATTATTTTCTTGCTACTCTGGTAAATGATTAAAAGAACTAGGAATTTTGAGTTTGCAGAAATGAGTGTTGAAGAAATAGACTCACAGATATAGAAAACAAACTTATGGTTACCAAAGAGGAGAGCAGGGTGAAGAGGGGAGAAATAAATTAGGAGTTTGGGATTAAATATGTACAAATATCGACACACTACAAACTACTGGATAGCACAGGAAATTATACTCAATATCTTGTAAAATGGAAAAGAATCTGAAAGAGAATAAATATTTAAATGTATAACTGAATCACTTTGCTGCCTACCTAAAGCTAACACAATATGTAATTTAATTGTCTTTTAATTTAAAAAGAAAAAAGTGTTTAGATTGAGCCTGATAGCTATCTCCAAAAGTCTATATTTGAAGCACATTATTTCCAATCTTAAAACCCTTTTTGAACTCATGTCTACTTTCAGAACAGCCCCTATTTCCTACTCTCTTTAGAGCAAAAGCTCTTCAAATACATGTCATTCTCTTTGTTTCTGTTTTCTCACATTCTCTTCACTTTCTAACTTACTTTGAATGGAATTTATATAATCTCTTCTACCAGCACCTAACACATAATAAGTTTGCATAAGTGGTGAATGAAAAAGTACACCGGTTATGAAGCTTCAATGTACTAAGGAAGTGGTGAGGTTGAGGCACTTTCCCATGTGGTTCACCCCACATGAACTGATCCGCTGAGTGTAAGCTAAAGGACAGGTACAGCAAAATGATTTAGTTATACATACAATGACTTGCGTGCTAAGTCACTTCAGTCATGTCTGACTCTCTGCAAACCTACAGATTGTAACCCACCAGGCTACGCTCTCCATGGGGTTCTCCAGGGAAGAATACTGGAGTTGGTTGCCATGCCCTCCTCCAAGGGATCTTCCCGACCTAAGGATCAAACCTGGGTCTCTTAGGTCTCCTGCCTTGGCAGGCAGAGTCTTTACCACTAGAGCTATCTGGGAAGCCCCAGTTATACATAAACATGTATCTATTCTTTTTTCAGATTCTTTTCCCATGTGGGTTATTGTAGAACATTGAGTAGAATTCCTCGTGCTGTACAGCAGGTTCTCATTAGTTATCTCTTTTGTATATAGTAGTATGTATCTGTTAATCCCAAACTTCTAAGTTATCTCTCCCCCTACATTTCCTCTTTGGTAACAGGTTTGTTTTCTAAGTATATGAGTAAGTGTGTGTGTAAGTATGTGTGTAAGTTTTCTAAGTGTGTAAGTGTGTGAGGACAGACTTTTTTTTTAAAGAAACTTTGGAACATCTCATGATGGGGGGATAAGACAGGTAAATTTTGTGTAGAGTAATAAGAGTATAACTTTGAGTTGGAAGATAATTAACAAGATTTTAGACATTATTATTAGAATTTAACACACCGAGTGAGAGAAAGGTAATAATCCTGTAGTCCACTGCAGTGGTTAAGCCATCCTGTAGTAGCATTCCAGATAATTCCCTTTAAAGAGCACAAAGACAAAATGGAACCACCCTGAGGAAGAAAAACTCAAGCAACATTAAGTGAAAATAGTTGACAGACTGGGTTGTCTCACAGAAAAGGACATTCAAAGTGAATAATAGTCATTATTAACAAACATTTGGAGGATAAGGATGTGGTAAAACAGAACTGACCTGAGGTCAAGCAGTAGGATAAATAGGTGGAAATTCCAGAAAAGGTTTCAACTCCATAGAAGAAACTGCTGATCCCTGTCACCTGAAGTGTTTAAACATTGGCACATGCCCACTGGCAGAGAGATGAGATTTAAACATCAGATAAAGAGTTAGAACAGATGATTCTTGTCTTTCCCAATCCCATGGAGAACATGGTTCTTCTAGAGAACAATGACAAACCCTGGAAAGTCATGTTGCAATAGCTAGCAGACATTTAGTTTGCCCTACAACTGTACTGTTAAAAAACAGCATTCATGTTCCCTACATTTAACTATGAGACTTTTGTGATGTGGATCTGATGATGATGTTAAAACAACCAGTTGATTGGAATTCTGAGGAATATGTGAGCTCAGTACCAGGTTGACACCTATAAAACAAAGGTGCATCCCCACTGCCTTCAACATTCTTTGACCACAAAAAAAGAAGCCCAAGAAAGAGAAGAATATTTTAACTCCAGTTATATTCTTAATGGTAACAGATAAAGACCTATTTCAGATGCTTTTGAACTGTGTTGTTGGAGAAGACTCTTAAGAGTCCCTTGGACTGCAAGAAGATTCAGCCAGTCCATTCCGAACGAGATCAACACTGGGATTTCTTTGAAAGGAATGATGCTAAAGCTGGAACTCCAGTAGTTTGGCCACCGCATGAGAAGAGTTGACTCATTCGAAAAGACTCTGATGCTGGGAGGGATTGGGGGCAGGAGGAGAAGAGGACGACAGAGGATGAGATGGCTGGATGGCATCACGGGCTTGATGGCATCACGGACTCGATGGACGTGAGTCTGAGTGAACTCCGAGAGATGGTGATGGACAGGGAGGCCTGGCGTGCTGCAATTCATGAGGTCGCAAAGAGTTGGACACGACTGAGCTACTGAACTGAACTGAACTGAACTGAACTGAAAGCAATTTGAGAAGTAGCTCAGAATGGATTTTCCATGGCCACACGATGAGCCTTTACAAAGTCATGAAACATTAGGCAATAGCAGAGATGAGAGGAAGGCTGCCATCTACTGCCCACCATAGTGAACAAAAGTGTGCATCTGTGAGGGGCAAGCAGGTACTATAGACAGAGAAGAACACATTAGATAAAAAGTCCAGTATGGTTTCTAAGCAAGAACAGACAGAAGATAATAGGGACCAGAAACTTACCCACAGTGGTTTCTGGGCAATGGTTTCTGACAAGAGTGATATTGCATTGTGATAGGGGAAAGTGGTAGTTTCAATAATTGAAAATGGATTATCTACAAATCTATATTTTAAAAATTGAAGCTTAACATCTATCTACATCATCTATTAAAATTAATTACAGTGGATTGTAGAACTTCTAGAATTATATCAAATATCTTCATAATTTTGCAGCAGGCAAAACTTTCTTAAACAGGAGACTCTCCCCCAAAAGAGAACACTAAAGGTAAAGGAAAAGATTGCTAAGCTGGAATCTGTTAAGATTAAGGACCTTTGTTCATCAAAAGATATAACTGAAAAGATGAAAATGTAAGCCACTCAATAGAAGAACATATTTGTAATACATGGATCAAAAGGAAACCGAAGCTGGAGGAGTAAATGATCAGTTGTCAGTGCAATATTAAATCAGGAACCCAAGCCTCCTAAAGCTTAAGCTAGTGCTAACCATGTCACTAAACTGAAATGCTCAAGTAACTGTTTCAAAGTGAAAAGTGGTGGGACATAAAAAAGTGCATTAGAAAGAACAAACAGGAGATTTGAAGTCATTTGTCGGATATACATTGCGTGTGTGCTCAGTCGCTCAGTGTCCTGTTCTTTGCAACCTCATGGACTGTAGCCTGCCAGGCTCCTCTGTCCATAGCAAGAATACTGGAGTGGGTTGCCATTTCCTCCTAAAGGGATCTTCCCAACCCAGGGATCAAACCCCATTTCCTGCACTGCAGGTGGATGCTTTACCACTGAACCACTGCGGAAGCTCCAGATATATATTATATAAATACACGTATGTACACACACATATAGATATATAAATGTATATACACCTACACATGTACATATATATAAGTTCAGTCACTCAGTTGTGTCTGACTCTTTGTGACCCCATGGACTGAAGCATGCCAGGCCTCCCTGTCCAGCACCAACTCCCAGAGCTTGCTCAAACCCATGTCCATCGAGTTGGTGATACCGTCCAACCATCTCATCCTCTGTTACTCCCTTCTCCTTCTGCCTTCAATCTTTCCCAGCATCAGGGTCTTTCCCAAGGAGTAGTTCCTTGCATCAGGTGGCCAAAGTATTGGAGCTTTAGCTTCAGCATCAGTCCTTCCAATGAATATTCAGGGTTGATTTCCTTTAGGGTTGACTGGTTTGATCTTGCAGTCCAAGGAACTCTCAAGGGTCTTCTCCAGCACCACAGTTCAAAAGCATCAATTCTTTGGTGCTCAGCCTTCCTTATGGTCCAATTCTCACATCCATTCATGACTACAGGAAATATGTGTATGTTAGTATTCGATCTCTGTGATCAGAAACATGACAATTGAAGTCTTTGTGCCTTAGTTTCCTTACTTGTGAAATGGAAATAATAATGCTATAGGGTCTTTAAATGATGGAAATACAGTACCACAGTGCCTGGCATAAAGATTTAAATTTTTTAGCCACAATGATTATAATTATAGTAATGATGATGATCTAATTTTTTAAGTATTATTAAGTGATAGGTTTATGAACTTCTATGAGAGATTAAAGAGGAGGGAGAATCATAACTAATTGAATCAAGGACCATAGATATTTTAGCCAAGCTTTAGAAGATGGGTACAAAATCATTGGTACCTTTTAAGAGAGTAGGCAGTATAAAGAAAAGAAGAGATTATTTAAGAAAAATCAGAAAGGTTCATGAAAAGTGAAAAATGAGACTTAAGAGTTAAGATACAGCTAAGTCAAAGAAGTCTTCAAATGTCAGGTTAAATACATGAGGCTGAGTCTCTCCAATTTCTGTGATTTTTATACCAGTCAAACCTTGAGAACAGGATGTGAAAATTAACAGGTGCTCAACCAATATCCCCATTCCAGCCAATACTATCAGCACCCATTACAACAGTTCTCTTAAAGTTTGTCATCATTCTTTATTCAGGTGAATAACTAGTCCTTGATGCAAACGACAGTAGGTCATAATACATTTGATTGAGTTCCTGATAATATATTGATGGATATGTACACAGAGAGGTAAAGTGAAGGAGGAATTTACACAAGGCTAGCCATGCAAATACATTAAATATGACTAATAGTCTAGAACAGTAGCAGAATAGTTCCAACTAGTGCTCATCCCATCCTCTAGGGCACATAGTATTTATTCTAACAGTATTTATTCTGTGAAAACATTGATCATAAGAAGCTTAAATGTTTTACGATTATTCTAATCCACGGAAGGAAGAGTGATATTATTACCAGATAGCAATTATTATTCCAAGGGAGATGAAAGAATATTTTTGCACAATATTTATTTTTCTAGGTTTATATTTACTCAAACCAAATATATTATGAAATACATTTTTATAGTTAAAGAGAATAATTTTCCCAGAGTTCTATCACAGTTGAAACAGCAGTATTGTAACTAGAGCCAGGTTTGTCTCTTTATGTCCTCTTCAATTTGTGCCTCCAAAGAGCCATCTCCTATCATAATTTAGGGCAGTTTCTAACTAGAATATTGCCCAGATTCTATAGTGAATAAGAAAACAAGATTGAATGGAGTCCATGGGATTTCATTGTAGTAAAATGTTTTTCAAATTGCAAGTCAGGACTGGTGAACTATGAGATAAGACAGAATAAAATGTACCAAGAATCATCGTGTACCATAAGATTATGTTTTATTTCTTAACAGTCTTACTTGCCTATGACATATATGTGTGTGTATGTATATACTAGGCCATAACACAAAATCTATTTTTTACTTTGGATCCAGAGTCAAAATGTCTAATAATCACTGTTTTGCAAAGAGCCTGGGCTTTGGCATCAGATGGGTCTAAATCTGAATGTTTTACTACTGCTATTATTATCTAATAGAGTTCCTATCCCAGGGCGATCATGGCTGGTGCGCTGGGATGACCCTGAGGGCTGGGATGGGGAGGGAGGCGGGAGGGAGAGTCAAGGTGGGGAACACATGGACACCCATGGTAATTCATGTGACTGCATGGCAAAAACCACCACAACACTGTAAAGTAATTAGTCTCCAATTAAAATAAGTTTTTAAAAAAGAAAAAAGAGTTCCTGTCCCAAGTCAATTCTCTATCCTCAGACTACTTGTGAAACCAAAGAAAAATTCCTTTTCTATTAAAATTCAAATATTAACAGCCCCAACCCTTTATGGTGGCTATTGGAAACTTCTTATTGACAATAAAACTATTTAAATTATATGATTTGAAATGAACAAAACTTTACTCATTCAGATGATATTTATAAATGCTTAGCCTAAACTCCATGGGAGCAGAAATCATATGGATTTTCCTTGCACTCAAGCCAGACTTTTTAAATAGCAAGGCTCTATGAATATTCAATTATAATAATGGTTGAGCAAATAAAAGACTAAAAAAGCCAGTGAATAACTACTCTAACAAGGCATAAAACTGAGTCTCTAAGAAAATCAGATATATACATGTACTACTCAACTTATGTTTTCAGTAAACGTTTATTTAGAACCTACTCTTTTCCAGGTACTTTGCTTGCCACTACAGTAAACAAAACAAAATTTGCTCCCTAAAAGTGAAGAGATATTACATAATAATCATAAAAGCAGCAAGGGAGTGGGAGCTAAGTGCTATGTAGGGTATCAGGAAATAACAAAATAACAAAAGTTAACATAGATGCAGAAGAGAATTAGGGAATGCTCAGAAAAGCAGCTCCATGAGAAAATGTAGCCTGAATCTGAGGGTTGAGAGCTAGATGCTCCCCCACAGCACCCCCCTTCAAGAGAGAACAGAGAAAAGACCGATGTAGACTGACAGACTGAACTAGCAGGAAACTGATGGGGAATAAATAAGAGACATAGGCAGGAGCCAAGTCATTCAAATCAACCTTTCCTAAGGATGTTGGACCATGGGAACTGGAGTACTGCATGATCACACGTACACTCTAGAAAGACCACTGAATTATCCTATGGAGGGTAGCTTGGAAGATGAAATAACAGTAAATGTTGTTGGGAAACTACCTGAAAGAAATTTCAGAAAGTCAAGGTGGAAATGATTGCTCATCTTAAATTGGACCATGTAAGGGAATGAGACGTGTCCAGAATTGACACAGTCAAGAAGAGAACTTGGTAATGAATTAAGAGTGGAAGATGGCACATAGTGAGGGTGAGAAAGGCATCAAGGAGAACACTTAGGTCTTGACCAATCAACTGGAAGAAAGAAAGAGAAGCAATTGGGAGGCTGAAGAGACAAATATCTGTGGTAAATGATTAAAACCATGGTATAACATTAAATTTGAAGTGTCGATAGGATGTTCAAAATTTTCAGGAAGGCATTTAACATCTGGGATGAAGATCAGAGGAGAGATCTAGCAAAGAGATACATATATGAGAAATATACAAAATTTAACATATGCAATTTAAAAATGGTAGATAAATGTGCTCACCTCAGTTTAGTTCAGTCACTCAGTCATGTCTAACTCTTTGCAGTCCCATGGACTGCAGCATGTCAGGCTTCCCTGTCCATCACCAACACTCGGAGCTTACTCAAACTCATGTCCATTGACTCAGTGATGCCATCCAACCATCTCATCCCCTGTTGTCCCCTTCTCCTCCTGCCCTCAATCTTTCCCAGCAGCAGGGTCTTTTCAAATGAGTCAGTTCTTTGCATCAGGTGGCCGAAGTTCTGGAGTTTCAGCTTCAGCATAGTCTTTCCAATGAATATTCAGGACTGATTTCCTTTAGGATAGACTGAATCTCCTTGCAGTTCAAAGGACTCTCAAGAGTCTTCTCCAACACCACAGTTCAAAAGCATCAATTCTTCGGTGCTCAGCTTTCTTTATAACCCAACTCTCACATCCATACATGACTACTAAAAAAACCATAGCTTTGACTAGATGGATCTTTGTTGGCAAAGTAACATGTCTGCTTTTTAATATGCTGTCTAGATTGATCATAGTTTTCCTTTCAAGGAGCAAACATCTTTTAATTTCATGGCTGGAGTCACCATCTGCAGCGATTTTGGAGCCCCCCAAAATAAAGTCTCTCACTGTTACCTTTGTTTCCCCATGTATTTGCCATGAAATAATTGGACTAGACGCCATGATCTTCGTTTTCTGAATGTTGAGTTTTAAGCCAACATTTTCACTCTCCTCTTTCACTTTCATCAAGAGGCTCTTAGTTCTTCTTCACTTTCTGCCATAAGGGTGGTGTCATCTGCATATCTGAGGATATTGATATTTCTCCCAGAAATCTTGATTCCAGCGTGTGCTTCATCCAGTTCAGCATTTTGCATGATGTACTGGAGAAGGCAATGGCACCCCACTCCAGTACTCTTGCCTGGAAAATCCCATGGATGGAGGAGCCTGGTAGGCTGCAGCCCATGGGGTCGCAAAGAGTTGGACACGACTGAGTGACTTCACTTTGACTTTTTGCTTTCGTGCACTGGAGAAGGAAATGGCAACCCACTTCAGTGTTCTTGCCTGGAGAGTCTCAGGGACAGGGAGCCTGGTGGGCTGCCGTCTATGGAGTCGCACAGAGTTGGACAAGATTGAAGTGACTTAGCAGCAGCAGCAGCACTCTGTATACAAGTTAAATAAGCAGGGTGACAATATACAGCCTTGATGTACTCCTTTCCCAATTTGGAACCAGTCCATTGTTCCATGTCCAGTTCTAACTGTTGCTTCTTGACCTGAATACAGATTTCTCAGGAGGCAGGTCAGGTGGTCTGATATTCCCATCTCTTGAAGCATCTTCCAGTTTGTCGTGATCCACAAACACGTGGCGTAGTCGATAAAGTAGAAATAGATGTTTTTCTGGAACTCTCTTGCTTTCTCATTGATCCAACAGATGTTGGCAATTTGATCTCTGGTTCCTCTGCCTTTTCTAAAACCAGCTTGAACATCAGGAAGTTCACGGTTCATGTACTGTTGGAGCCTCACTTGGAGAATATTGAGCATTACTTTGCTAGCATGTGAGATGAGTGCAATGGTGCAGTAATTTGAACATTCTTTGGCACTGACTTTCTTTGGGATTGGAATGAAAATTGACCTTTTCCAATCCTGTGACCACTGCTGAATTTTCCAAATTTGCTGGCATATTGAGTGCAGCACTTTCACAGCATCATCTTTCAGGATTTGAAATACTCCACTGGAATTCCATCACCTCCACTAACTTTGTTCATAGTGATGCTTCTTAAGGCCCACTTGACTAGGATGTCTGGCTGTAGGGGAGTGATCACACCATCATGGTTATCTGGATCATGAAGATCTTTTTTGTATAGTTCTTCTGTGTATTCTTGCCACCTCTTCTTAATATCTTCTGCTTCCTCTTGCCACCTCTGCTTAATATTTTCTTTTTCTCCATAACCTTTAGTATAATCTGATATACTTTGTAATTATTTGATTATTTTTTTATTCCCTATCTCTCTCAAACTAAAATGTCATGGAAACTCATGAGAACAGTGATCCATCCCCATAGATTAGTACAATTCTTTTTTTTTCTTTTGAATATAGTTAACATACATCATGACCTGGGAGAGTTTACAATTTCACCCTGGTTGGAAGCTGACACATTATTCTGCCACAGTTAAAGGCAGTCTGACAGAAGACACAGACTCCTGACTCAGAGAAAAGAGATGTAATTACTCAGTAGCAATAGCCAGAGTCCCAGCATTTGCTCTGGTTCCCCAGGCCCAGCCTCCATGGCGTGACAGGAAGAGGGCCAAGGAAACATACAGAGAAAGCACAATGTGCTACAAGGGAAGGATGCCAAGCTTTTAAAAATCCCTACATTTTTTCAAGGGCACTATGCCTGGAAATTCCCTGGTGGTCCAACAGTTAGGACTTGGTGCTCTCACTGCCATGGCCCAGGTTCAATCCCTGGTTGGGGAACTAAGATACCACAAACCATGTGATGCAGATACACAAAAAAAGCATTATACCTGCCTAAACTTTGCCCTAGTGAGAGATACTATCTCATACTCAATGGCAAACAAACCTCCCCTTTATACCAGAGAGAGAGACTATTCTACATTCCAAGGCTGTTTCCTGTGCAAACACTCTTGAAAAGCTTGTTTGAAACACATGCAGTCGATGTCTCTACCCAGAAGACATGCAGAAAGATGAGAAAGAATTGAGAATTATCTCCCCAGACCACACATGGTTCCAAAATACACACAAGACATATTTTGGAATGAAAGATCAATTCTTTGAGGTAGGTACTGTTATTATTTCCATCCCCAGATGAACTTGTCCAAGGACATAGAGCTGGTAAGAGTCTCTGGTGAGCCCACTGTACCTTGGACTACACACACACCTTAGGAAAGAGAGTCCTCCTTATCTCTAACCTGGCCCTCTGTCAGCTACTTTAGGCTTTGTGAATGGGTGGCAGAAAAAGACAGAAAAGAGAGAAAGAATTTTAAAAGCTGAAGAAAAAGAAGCAAGAATGGAGTTTTTAGATATCCATACCTCTTATACAGCCAGAATTACAGAGGACAAGAACTTTTGAGTTCACCCTACAGATGAGAAAACCAGGACTTGACCATGGGCTGTCTCTCCATAGTCAGAGGAAGTTAGGGCAAGAACCAAGTAACCACTAATAATCGCTTCCTGACAGTCTTTACCTTGCACATTTCAGGCCTAGGGCATTCCTCTCCTACACCCTTCTTACACTGGTGGTGTGCCGCAAACCTGGAGGACTGGCTATGCTACGGAGTCAATCAATAACCAAGGAGATCTGTGACGCAGAGCAGGAGGTGGAGACCAGAAACCCACGCTGCCTATATGACCCTTCCAGTCCCAGGGTTCCAGAGCCAAGTGGTAAGTTCGGTGCAGTTTTCAACTGAGCCCTAGAACCAGCGCTACAGCCATGAAAGTGGCAAGCATCTTTCTCCTCACTGCCTTGGTTCTGATGAGTTTATCTGGTAGGTGTCTTTGTGTATTTTTCTGACTTGAGTAAAACCTTTTTGACCTGTTGCCTTATTGAGCACATTACGTTCAAGACTTAGGGTCTACTCTTGGACAGATCTTTTGGTTCTAGGGAGATGAAATAGGATCAGTGGATGAGAATTATATATAGAAAGAGAGATTTTTAACATAACACAGGAAAACAATTTTACTAGTGCTCAGACATGAAATGTTTTTTTCCTCAGGTAATGACTCTTCATCAGAGATATGGTAGAAAAATGAAGAGATTATTTCAACATCAAGTACCCTTCTACTCTGTGCATATTTAAGGCCAATTTACAAATTCTGTGTTCTCGTGGAATTGTAGAAATAGGTTACAATGGTTTCCAGTTACTCAGTGTACAGGGCAGAGTTTAAGAATTTGACTTTTGACCTGCAAAATATTTTTAGAAAAAAATATTCTTCTTGAATAGATGGTGTTTGTTTATCTTCAAACTGTCTTGATAATGCTGAGAGACAATCTGAAACCCCAGAATTGGCATCAGCTTCCTTTTTGTCTTTGGAAATGGATAACGTGTTAAATTTTTTTATCAGATCTAGCAAAGAAACCAAATCAACACTTTATGAAAAAAGGAACAATGCTGTTTGTTGTATTTGCTAAATATTTATGGGAGCAGTGGTCCCTTTTCCATTTCTCATGCATATCAGTTAATACAGATAGATGCCTGTGTGGCGATCACCTGCTCATTAAATCTTAGACTCAACTAAATTCTAAAATCCAGTGGGACTCTCACCACATCATGTTCTGACTATTCCAGGGACCTTCTTTTCCAAACTCGTGAGTGTCTTATGCCTTTTTAAAACATTTAGCTCGGGAGAACTACCTCCTTACCTAGTTGACCTCAGAGATTGTTATTAACAAAATCAAATCTGACCAACATTTCTTCCTTTAGAAGAAGTGACTAATACTATCAAATTAGTCCATCTTCCCTGCAATGAGCTCACCCACACTCACCATATCCTACATAAACATGATGTAATCAAGACCTGCTTTTTTCTGGTGAATGCAGCATAACAATTTTGAGTATCTACCTGTAAATTCAAAAAATGTGAATTAAACTAATAGCATAATGCAATGGACAAAAAGAGGTCTTTGGGAACCAAAGTTTGAGTTGTCAGAAGATACCACTTTTTTTTAGCATCACTTACAAAAGAAGACTTATGTATAAATATAAAAGTTGGTTTTGCATCACAAGACCTAGTAATTGCTAGTGTTAACTGTTTTACTGATTATAGAAACTTTCCATACCTTAGCTATAAACTTGAGATAGATACTTATATTTCCTACATCAATAACAAGTTTCTAACTAGAATGTCAATGAGCATTCAGAAGGTATTTGCTCTGTGCCTGAGACATCTGAAGCAGTAAGTACATCATTTTTATTTTCAAGGAAATAGCTCAACTTGTCTTAAATATACAAAACTTTTGTCCTAATCAAATTTTTACTTAATTTGTTTGAGGTTTCAGAAGGCAGGCTGTGAGTGAACAGCAGTGAGATGTCCTTGAGGAAAAAAGATAGAAATAAGAAGGGCTAGGTGGTGAAGAGGCCAGCAGAGAAGACATAGACTTAAATGGAAGCAGAAATTTCTGAATGAGAATACATCTGTCCTCTCCCATTCAAGACTCAACTTCACATGTCTGATTTATGTTTTCCAGGTAACAGTGGAGCTAACATCCTGGGAAGAGAGGTAGAGACAATTTTGTAAATTTTTTACCTCTGGGGCTAGAAGTGTTTGTTCCAACCAAAGCATAGTCCAACTCACCTTTCAATTTATCCTCAAATTAATACAAGGAGTAGGAACTCTGCAAGGCTTAACCTACTAAATGTGGGTAGTAATTGTAGTTCCCCATAGGTGCTTATGTTGAAGGACAAATTCTCAGATACATGGGCAATTTCTGTGTAGTCATGTTTGCTGTAAAGGAGTTTTTATATATAGTGGGGCTATCTTGTAGGACAAGAATTTTAAGTGGAGACCAGCGGAAGAAGTGTCCTCTTCTCATTACGTTTATATATAGTAAGAAGGCCAATGACAAACCAAAAGTGCATGAGTAAATAAATTATTACATGTGGGATGTATTATAAAGAAGTTCTGATTCTATTAGCAACTTACTCTAGAGTTTCCCTGGTGGTTCAGTGATAAAAAATCAATTAATACCGGTGCAAGAGAGACATGGGTTCGATCCATGGTTGGGGAGGATCCCACAAGCCGCGGAGTAAAAACCATGTTTGCCAAAACCATTGGCAAATGGGGTTAGCGCTCTAGAGCCCAGGAACCACAGTGACTGAGCCCTCGAGCTGCAACTCCTGAAGCCCATGGGCCCCTAGACTCATGCTCTGCAACAGGAGAAGCCAGTGCAATGAGAAGCCCCACCCGGTAACCAGAGAGTAGCCCACGCTCACTGCAGCCAGAGAAAGTCTGTGCAGCAACAAAGACCCAGCACAGCCAAAACTAAAGAAATAATAGAGTCAAGTGGTGAAGAGCTAAAGTTCAGGACCTAGACTGACAGGGTTTAAATCTAGGAACCAGTAATTATTAGGTGTGTGACCTAGGATGATTTACTCCCTTTGTACTTCATTATCCTTCCTAGAAGAAAAGTATGATAAAAAGTTCATAGGCTAGTTGTGAAGTGTAAACATAATAATACATAAAAAGCATTTAGGACAGTGTCTGCCCTGTGAAAGTCATTTCATAATTGCTAGTTCTTACTGATGGTAGAGAAAACAGGCTGTGCAAAAACTCCAAAGGTGGAAGGCACTGCATGTCTTTAAGTGATCTGGATAATCCAGGGAAACAGGACTACCGTGTGCAACGAAGAACATGCAAGGTGTGGCTGACCTGAGAGAAGCTAGCACTTGTAGAGACTGTAAACTTGAACATTATCTCACTCACCTTATTCAAACCTCACAACACCATGACGAGACAGGTAGGAAAAAGGACAGCATCATTCTTGTTTTGCAAATGAAGTGACTGTGGTTCAGAGACACCAAGAGACTTACCAATGTCACACAGCCTGTAAGTAGCAGAGGCATTACTTAAAACCAGGTTTTCTGAATGCAAATTTTGGATTCTTCCCTTAGAACACTTAGTAACATCCTTCCAATCCATTTTTAAGGTGATCAACTCAGGGAGATTTTAGAAACTGTGCTATAAATTCAATAAATGAAAAATGATTCATTCCATTTATAGGCCAAGTGTACAAATGAAGTGAACGGATGTCCCAGGATCTATAACCCTGTCTGTGGGACAGATGGAGTTACTTATTCTAATGAATGCTTGTTATGTATGGAAAATAAGTGAGTACAAGCTTGAATTTCTTTTAAAATATATATTTTAAGCTAGATGTCTTCAGGTTTTTATATATCTAAGACTCAGTGAATATGTCAATAACATGAATTTCACCACGTGAAAAAGTACCTAGTTTTCCCTCAAACATTCTTGATCTCTTTTTCTCATTATATATCTGTAAAGATTATACAGAAGTGCGTGTGTATTATGATAGAAAAGAGTATACATTGTGTCAAGCATTGTGCAAGGGATTTAATATTCACAATGACTCTGTGAGGTAAATAATACTAAGCTGATTATGCCCATGAGAAAACTGAGATTTAGTTAGTTTAAATAATGCTCAGCAATGAGTGACAGACCTGGTACGAAATCCTTGCTCTTTCCGTGATAAAGTCAGGTACCAGTCTAAGTACGTGTGGGATACAGAAGAAAATCCTCCAGGTTTTGTCTCCCAGTTTGCTTATGCTCAATGCTAACACAGTGGGGTCAGTGGTAGGTAAGCAAAGGCTCTGAGAGCACAAAATCAAAAAGAATTAATCATGCTTGCTAGGATTTTGAGAAGTTTGGAGGCTTTCTCTAGGACATTCTAAAGAAGGAGAGAGAAGCATTCCAATATGAAGAAAAAACTGAACAAAAGCCAGAAAGTAAGTAATATATGGTGCAGGATAAAAGGTGTTTAAGAAATTACCAAGCAATAGAGAAGAGGAAGTGTTTTAATGCTTCTTTCAATTAATTTTTTAAATTTAAAAGTCAGGTCTGTGATAAAAACCCAAAGCTTGTATAGCAAATGAGATAGTATGAATTTTTTAAAGCTCACAATATACCCCAAATTCCATTATATTTAAAAAAACATTCTTCGCAATAGTAATCATCGTGTTTACTAAAAGTCCTAAAATATGCAAATGTGAATTATATTGATTAGGTGCCCCAAAACATATTTTGGTAACACTTTTTTTAAATGGATGTGAGAACCAGCCTCAGTGGAGTTTCTGAACTGACTGTAGGTGGCTAGGTGATGGGAATCACACTCACGAGCTCAGAGAAATAAATTTGCCACAGATGTTCTGTCTTTGCTACTGAACATTCTGCCAAGCATTGTGCTAGTCTCCTCCACTTTCCTTGTGAATATAACTAAGAGAAAATAGCACAAATAAGGTAGCTTCTTGAAACTTGTGACAAATGCCATTAAATGGGTGTTAGCAATGTGCCATAGGAATGAAGGAGAGAGACAGATTGCTTCTTACTGAAAGGGTCAAGAAAGGATTCATGGAAAGGAAGTCATGTAAACCGTGGTCTGTTTTCAGAGTATCACAAAAGACTTCCAGGTTAAATAAAGATGTAGAATGGTCAAACAAAAGAGATTCCACAAGGGACCTAGAAAACTCTGATATTTTGGAACTGATGTGGTGTTAAGACTTTGATTTAGGCTCAAATGACTGCATGCACGTCCATCATTCCACTGCTCTAAGTCACTGTATCGTGAACCCTCTTTTTGATCTGCTTTAAATCATTTCAGAAATTCTTGGTATTTAACAAGGATTGTGGAATTAGGTTCCCAGGGAGAAATATTTAATATCCTTAAGTTTTAGGCTGAAAACAGTAGATTCTCTGCTTTTAAAAAAATTATAAAAGAAAGTTGAAACCACCTGTTAATTTTCTCATGGCCTATGTTATTGATTTTAAGGTCAAACATCGTATTTCTGTCCAAGGGGAGGGGAAAGCAGTACAACAGCCTTGAAACTTGGGTGATTTCCAAGTGCCAAGATCAAACAGCCCAATATTTAGAGTGAAACACTGGAAAAACATGAGCATAGGGCTGGGACACCCTGTTTCTTTACGCTTTAGAAATCTATCAGTCCTACCTGCTTTTTCTATTCTCTTAAAAATTTGTAAATAAGGGAGCAATATTTGAATGCCCAAAAAAGTAATTTCTCTTCCTTTATTTCTTTGATAAGAAAGCAGGAGAGAGAAATGTGGCTTTTTCAAAAGTACCATTTTTAAAAAAATATTTTTAGTTGGAGGATAGTTGTTTCACAATGTTTGTACAACAGTGTGAATCACATATAAGTATGCATGTGTCTCCTCCGTCTTGAACTGCCCCCACCTTGTCCCACGCCGCCCCCACTCCCCAGGCTGTCACAGAGTACTGCATTGAACTTCCTGTGTTGTACAGCAACTTTCTATTAGATATCTATTTTACATATGGTAACATATATGCTTCAATGCTACTCATGTATCATTTTGCTTTTCTTTCTACTGCCCATTAAAACCCCCAAACAAGTATTAATATATTGTATGGTTAACTAGATCCAGGTTCTGACCCTAGTTGTTTTGATTTGAGATGAGTAGACGAACAAGGGCTTGCATCTCCTTGATCATTATGCTCCTGGCAGATATATTCAGTAAGGACTTTTTCTCCAATTACTGTATATCTTCTCAGGCAACCTACGCTGGAAAATTCTTTTCTATAAACTAGCATTCTCCTGTAAGAACTTTTTGCAATCACGGAAATGCTGTACAATATGGAGGCCTCTAGTCATGCACCAGCACTTAGAACGTGGCTACCATAACCAAAAAGCTGGACTCTTAACATTATTTAACTGATTTAAATTTAAGCAGCTATATGAGATCATGTCAGCTATCACAGACAGCATAGCTATGGAAAATAATAAACCATGGGCTCTGTCTAGTTGCTAACGAAAGCAACTATCCTACGAGATAGGGATATGATTTCCTTTTGCAAAATCTCACAGATGGGAACCCCCAGAATCCTAAGGTAAAGGTCCGAAAGCAGCCTGGGCACCTGCTAAGCTGGAAATCTGGCGGCTAGGACAATGACGTCAGCAGGAAAAGCAACAGTGGATTAAAGATTAATTCCAAGGCTTTTAACGATGCCCTGCTAGATCTGTCAACTCTATAAGGATGAACATTTTCCCCTTCTGTTGTATTCTCAATATAGGTAGTAGTTTTCAATCAGTATTTCATGACTTAATAAGTGAATGAATATATGAATAAGAGAAACAGAAATGGAAGGATATATCTAACTGTTCATTTTAAATAAAGCTGAATTTTTTCCTTGTTTTCCCCCATAGTTATATTTTCTCAGACAAGTTTAAACTAATTTTTTTTTTCCCCAATCTCTTCTACAGGGAACGTCAGACTCCTGTCCTCATTCAAAAATCTGGGCCTTGCTGAGAACCAAAGTTTTGAAATCCCATAAGTACACTACAGTGCATGGCTGGCCTGATTGCTGAATAAAATGCATCTAAATATGTCCTGTTGTTCCCCTATGCTTTTTCTTGAAAGCCATGTTTGATTATACCGAGAACAGAGGATGGAGGCAAACTCAAAATAAACCAAGGTTTACAAAATACAGCAATCCTATAATTTTGGACAGGGTTTCTTTCAGGATGCTTTTCCCTTCCCCATCCTCCTCACATTCTGAGGACTCTGTCCCAGGAAATGTGACTGCAGACATTAAGTGACAGGATACAGTTGATCACAAATATCGTAATCCCATGGGGATTAGGCTAGCATTTTAAGAAACAACTGGAAAGCTCTCGTCCAGAAACATGTTGCCTCATACCGTTCACTGACTGAAATAATTTCTTTAGGGTTCCTTGGAATTTAACTGAGCATCTATTGTGCCTGGCACTGGTCTAGGCACAGAGGCATACGATTCTGAAATGCTGCCTGTCCAGTGGAATAGAGTTTAGCCTTAAGACTTTCCATATATCTCACAGTGGATTTGAGGTGAGGCATAACTTCCTCAAAGAGGCTCTGAATCATTGAGGAAACCAAAAGAGTTACATTTTCTCGGCTGTGTGGTGGAGGAGCCTTTGCACTCAGCCTCAGTCCTCTCCCAGCAGAGACCATTCCCCACTAGTTACTGAGGTGAGTGGCCGTGATGAAGCTTCCCATTTTCCCTGGCAACCCGAAGACTATATCTCTGGCTTGAATTGGAGATCTGCTTTTTTGGGTCTCACGGGTTTGTGCTAAGATGAACAAAGAGGAACTAAGACCTGATTCTGATTTAACTTTTGCCACCAAAGCACTCCCAAGAGATGATCTGCTGTGAAAAATGGGGACTTCAGACCCACAGACTACAGATGAAATGATCATAGTTCATTTTGCTTTACCTATGAGCCACAATAACCCTGTGTGGTTAACCTTATCTGGTGAGTAAACTTAGCAAAGTTAGATAACCTGACTTTTATCACCACCAAATAAGGTGGCAAAATTAGGCTTTTAATTCAGGACAGACTCCAAATCTAATGCATTTTAGTCTAAACCACAATCACCCCAGGTAGACTATCCCTTCCTGATTTCTTCTACAGGAACTTTAGGTAACATGCTCACATTAAATGGCATATGTAGAAATAAGAAGTGCCTCAAAAAGAAAAAGATATCTATAATCACAAAAATAGAGAAGGAAAAGCAGCTTGAATTCCTAAGCTCAGACAAAGTAGCCCAGAATGGAAAGTGGACAGAGGGTGAGATGACCCTGAGATGCATCAGGTTCCCTGATAAATAATGGAGAATTCATCACCCACTGAATCAAACGTAGCCAATAAAATCTGCCCAACTTGCAAAACACAGTTGCATGACACTTAAGCTTTAGGTTAATTTCTTGTGATATTCAGAATATACATGGCTTGAGGTTTAAATCTGACCACTAGGGGATGCTGTGGTCTACTAAGTGACAGCCAAACACACCTCAGCTCACCAGGTTAAGTTATGGATGCAAGATGGCTTCCAGCATCTCGTCTGTGATGCTAGAGGACATTTGAAGGGCAATGCTACGCTTAAGGAACTTTCCTCTAGTAAAGAGATTTAAACATTGAATGCTAGAAATTGTCACGGTCTGGAGAGAAGAGATTTGGAGATTACAGGCAGAGGCAATATGTAAACCTAGATTGTCTACCTTTAATGGTTATGCTCACTTTCTGACTTGTTAAAAAATAAATTTAGGCAACCCAAATTTCTGCCTGGCCATATTTTTGAGGCCTCCAACCTAACTGTTACTAGGCCAAATTATTGGGACACAAGACAAACAAGAGGAAAGAGCTGCCCCTGGAAAGAAAGGAAGGACAACTAATGGCATCTGAAAGCAAATTTATGAGTCACATGATTCAAGGATCTGAAATGGAGAGGGATCCTGGAGGGCTCTCCTGGGTAGGAATCCTTTCCCTGTCCCATATTTCTCATTTGCAGAAAAAGGGCTTCAGCCTCCTAGGCCTTTCCTGAGTTCCAAATAGCACATTCAATCAGGAAAGTAAGAGAATGCAGAAACAAAGGAAGAATGATTAAGAAAATATAATTCAGTGATTAAAGCTGCATCCTGGTTCCTCCTTAAGGGGTGTTGTTGCTGTTCAGTTGCTAAGTCGTGTCTGACTCTGTGACCCCATGGACTGCAGCACACCAGGCTTCCCTATCCTTCACTATCTCCTGGAGCTTCCTCAAACTCATGTCCTTTGACTTGGTGATGCCATCCAACCATCTTATCACCCACTTCTCCTCTTGCCCTCAATCTTTCCCAACATCAGTGTCTTTTCCAAGGGATACACTTAACGGTATCTTTGAATTCTTCTGAAGGAACTAAGGCCATACCCAGGTGGAGGATAGTAACTTCAGGCTGAGCACAAAGTTCCTGGAACCACTCTGTTATCTCACCCATCAACCAATCTGAAGAGAATCACACACACTAGAGCCCTTACCCCAAATTTTACCTATAAAAATTTCTCCCTAAATGGCATCAGAGAGTTGGGGGTTTTGAGCATAAGCCACCTCATGCCTGTTACTTGGTCCTCCGATAAGTCTGTGCTCCACACTCTGATGTTTTGGTTGTTTGGCCTTACTGTGCAATGGGCACATGAACTTATGTTCAGTAACAGGCTGATTTCTTACAAAAGACTTTTTCCTGCCAATCTGGCTTTTGAAAGGAAAGGACAAAATGAAACCTACCTTCCTCTCTGGAGCAGGCACCACAGATAGAAACAGTGATGAGCCAGCTGACTTTGGTGTCAACTACAAATTGGCGCTTGCCATCTACCTATCTCCCACTGCAAGGATTAAGTCATATGCTGCTACAGGTGCTGACCTTCAACATCCCCTGAAAGAAATTCAGGGTGATGATCAGAAATCAAGCAGTCAGTTGCAAGGGTGGAGGATGGCAGGACAGGTCTTTCAGATAGAAGATTTCAGGAGCCCAGTTCTTGTATCTCCCCATATCTAGAAGAGCACTAGAATCCCTCATGGTAATCACTGTTCCCTGTAACTAGCAAAGGCTTCATGAGACTAGTAGAAACTTTCTGGGAAAATATGTGCTTGATTGCATGTATTCCCCCTTCACCAAAAATCATGTATATTCTGACCATTCCCCCCACCACCTCTTTGGAACAGTTTATCAGAGCTATCTGAGGTGCTGTCTCCTGGGCTGCAGTCCTCATTCTGTCCCAAATGAAACTTAATTTGCAATTCTCACATCATGCCTTTTTTTTTTTTTAAGTCCACATAACTATTCTTACAGGCTTCCCATGCTGCAAGTGAGAAAACAAAATAAAACAAAACAAAACCCCGCCTGCCAATGCAGGAGACAGACAGGGATTTGAGATCTGATTTGGGAAATCCCTAGGGGGAGGGCATGGCAATTCACTCCAGTATTCTTGCCTGGAGAATCCCATAGACAGAAGAGCCTGGTGGGCTACAGTCCATAGGGCTGCAAAGATTTGGACATGACTGTAGCAACTTAGCACCACACAAGTATTCTCATCTTTGGCCGGCTCCTGCCAGATTTCCCTGGATCCTCTTTGCAAGTTCTGGAGAGAGTACTGTGTCCCAGTGGACAGCAGGAACTTTAAAGAAGGAAAAGGAATTTTTCCATCTATCCTTTATGTTGAGTGTTGGCTGAGAAGACCCCATTTTCTTCAGGGCACATCTTCTCAAAGGCACGTCACACATGGATAAGCTTATCTAGCTTAACTGGTCTCCACTGTGGCCACTGTAATTCATGATTATCTTTGGGAAGCTTAACTTGCTCGGTCAGCCTTTAAACAAAATTTTACTTGCTGGGGGCCTTATCCTGAACCCAATCTAGCGTAAACTGGACCCGGTCTGATCCTCCACCGGGTCTGGTTTAGGGGTCGGACCAGGTCTGTCACTGGAAACAGTCCTATCTCTATGTCCCACGCACGCCACCCAACTCTGGCCAGTGTGGGGATCCAGGCCATGGGGGAAAAAATGCTCAAAATGCAAAAAATGCTCAAAACAGTGAACACTCCTAACACACAATCTATGGATGGAGGATTAGAGGAAACTTACCCACCACCTCCAGAGGCAGTGAGGAGCAGCGACTCAAGGGGCTCCTCAGGTACCTTCGCTGCTGTTGCTCGTTGCTGCTGAGGGCCACCAAAGGTCTCCTCGTTTCCCTGTTCAGTCTCCAGACCTGTGATAAGATAAACTGAGGCATATTAAAAATTCTGTTTGAGCAAAAATGGATTCAAATTGTGCAGCATCTAAATTAGCAGTTAGGAAGGAGCCCCAAGAGTCAGTACAAAGTGGCATTTACATTCAGAAAGGAGGCGGGATGAGAAGTTACTAGACAAAAAGCAAATTGAGTATTGTAGGGTCACTTTTCTTTAGGGGATGGCAGGGTCTATCAGGCAGATTACTTAACTGATGCTGATTAGGCAATTTCTGATCACTAGTTTAAGATTCATTTCTGGGAATGGAAACTAAAACTAAGTTAACTCAGTTGGTGACACGAGTCTTAGCCTAAGAAACTCCTTTGGGCAGGTTGCCTTATTTGTAGCAGACCCATCAGAAAGCATGCGGATTGCTATTTGATTTGCTGTTTCATGTCTGGTTGGTTCACCAGCTCATGGCAGGAGACTCAAGAAGGAGGGGATATATGTATACATTTGGCTGATTCACAGTTGTCCTATAGCAGAAACTAACACAACATGGTAAAGCAATTATATGCTAATTTTAAAAAGAAATTTACAACTGAAACGTGTTCACAGGAGAGAGGCTACCATGACAGGGAAGAATTTGCAAATTTGTGCTATGACAGATGGTTGAAAGAATAGGAAACTTTGGTCTGAGGAAAGGAAAACCTTTAGAAATCTGGTGGCTTTTTTCAAACAACTTAAGGGAGAGAGTGTTAACACCATGAAAGCAGAAACTCTCTTCTCAGTGCTGTATTACAGGCTGGAAGACAGTATCTATCATCTAGAAGGTGCCTGATTAATATTCTGTTATATAAATGAATGAAGAAGAGAAGTTAACATGCTCTTTTTTGGCCCCAAAGGGTAGAATTTAGACTAATTGAGTAGGGATTAAAGGGAGGTTGATTTGGGTTCAGTAGAAAATCAAATAGTATAATGGTTAAAATCAAGGACTCTGGGTTAGAGTCCTGGGCTGGAATCTGGTTTTACCACTGTTTAACCATGTGCCCTGGGAAAAGGCAGAGAATTTCTCAATGTCTCAATTCCTTAATCTCTTATATAGGGTTAATAATAACAGTAACAAGTCCCTCTTAGGGCAGTCAGCTCAATGCCTGCCTTATAGTTAGTTGTTCAAGAAGGATTAACTATTGTTGTTGTTATTGTTATTCATCTCAAACTCTTTGAGCTCACTAAAGAGGTCCTTTGGTACATGAACATTTCCCTGATGGAGGAGAAACAATTCACTACCTTATTAAATTGTTATTTTACAGAAGAGATTCTTTAACTGGATACAAGGTCAGACTAAAATCTCTCTGCTTTTAACTGTAGAAAAATTCTAGAACTATAAACCACACCCCCAAAACAAGAACTCTAGAGTAGTGGCTGTGAATAAGGTTTGCGGAAGGAGAAGGTTTTTGTGGCCCTCATAGAAGATAAGGTAGTAAACCCGACTTTCCCTGTTACAACATTCCCCTTCTCTGGAGAAATAAGGAATGCAGGATGGTTTCCCTTACTAGTTTCAGAGTATTTGAAATTTAAAGCTATCAGACAAATACAGTATACAAAAAATTTTTTTTGTCTATTGGAGAAGTAAACTTGTTTGAAATTAAACTTTTTTTGAGTATATTTTTTATAGTCAATGATTTCTTATAGTTTATGGAGCCTCCTTAAGAATAGGAACATGAAAAACACTGAGACTTTTATTTCCATTTCTCTTGCCCAGTTTAGTCCCTAAAGACCTTTGCTTATTTAAAGTAAGTTAAAATAAAATGTATTTGCATAATAAAGGAGGCAATTACATAAAAATGTCCTAAGCTCTACACTGCCAACATTTTCCTTTGTTTTCATTCATTATGTAAGCAGTACCTAACTTTTAGCTAAAAATATGAAAAATAGAGGTAATAAAATGATGTTCATGAAAAAGGAGTAATACAGATTTTTGCTTTTCAACAGATAGACACTCACTGGGAAGCCAACAAAAATCAAAATAAAAATGACTATTTGGAGATCAGGTCAAAAAACATCGTTTGGAGGAGTGTCATTTGTGGCCATGCATTTTTTTTAAAGATGGTAATATTATATGTTGCAGGGATGGAGACCCCTTCCAGGGCCCAGAACTGGGCTCTTGTCTAACACTCGGAAATGAATTGTCCAAGGAGACACACGTGCTGACAAGCAAGAGACTTTATTGGTAAAGGGCACCTGGGTGGAGAGCAGTAGGGTAAGGGAACCCAGGAGAACAGCTCTGCCACGTGGCTTGCAGTCTCGGGGTTTTATGGTGATAGGATTAGTTTCCAGGTTTTCTTTAGCCAATCATTCTGACTCAAAGGGCTGGCGAATATAGCTGCTGCGCTGGATTCCCCTGTGGGGCATCCCTGGTGACTCAGACGTTAAGGAGTCTGCCTGTAATGCGGGAGACCTTGGTTCAATCCCTGGGTCTGGAAGATCCTCTGGAGAAGGAAACGGCAACCCACTCCAGTATTCTTACCTGGAAAATCCAATGGATGGAGGAGCCTGGCAGGCTACAGTCCATGAGGGTTGCAAAGAATAATAGGATTAGTTTCCAGGTTTTCTTTAGCCAATCATTCTGACTCAAAGGGCTGGCGAATATAGCTGCTGCGCTGGATTCCCCTGTGGGGCATCCCTGGTGACTCAGACGTTAAGGAGTCTGCCTGTAATGCGGGAGACCTTGGTTCAATCCCTGGGTCTGGAAGATCCTCTGGAGAAGGAAACGGCAACCCACTCCAGTATTCTTACCTGGAAAATCCAATGGATGGAGGAGCCTGGCAGGCTACAGTCCATGAGGGTTGCAAAGAATCGGACGTGACTGAGTAACTTCACTTCTTCTTTTGACTCAGAGTCCTTCCTGGTGGTACACACCTTATTCAACCAAGACGGATGCCAGAAGAAGATTCTGGGAGGTGGTTGGACATGTGGTGTCTCCTTTTGACCTTTCTTGGACTCTTCCAGTTGATGGACGCTGATTAGTTCCGTGATCCTTACTAGGACTGCCTGTCATAAAACAACTCATGTAAATGGTTACTATCGAGCCTGGCCAGGATGGGCGGTCTCAATCAGTGTGTTTCCCCTAACATTATAGATGATGTTCTACTTATTGCATGTGTAGTCATGAATAAGGCATGTAAAATAAATTTAATACTACTTGGGGGGCTTTTTATTGTTCCCTGTGGACTAACAGAAAGTGGCAGATTAGGAATCTAGTTGTGTTGTCAAACAGTTGTGTTAGAAACAGAAAAATAAACACAAAGAAAACAACTGGGAAAATAAGAAATATGCATACCTGTGGAAATTGGAGGAGCAAAAAGCAGAAGGAGACATATGTAGCATAAAAACAACAATAATAATAATAATAATAAAGATAAGCACCTAAATAGAAAGAGAATGAGAAGCAGAGAGAATGACAGTGAAAATTTAGGAAGTCTCATAGTGAATGTAATTCTTTAAGGCTATATTCAAAGTAAGTTATTATATTTTAAACTGCTTATGCTAAATATCAGGGCTTTTAAAACTCTTACTTACTGAGATATATGTGTTTTTCTTGAAAATTTAAAGCTATATGTTTGAAATATTTTTTTTTTATTTCTGAAGAACTTTAAATACTCAAAAAATGGCTGAATAGAAATCAACTTTCAAATCTCAGCAATGTAAATTAGCCCTTAATGTCTTGTAAAGTTAATGAAAATTAATAAAGTTAATAGGAGCTAACTTGTACTGAGTAATAATCCTATGTCCTAGACCCTATGTTAAATACTTCCCTTGCATTGTCCCATTGAATTCTCACAAGAACCACCCCCTAACCCCCCAACCCACCCTCAAGAGCCTCATTTTAGAAATCAGAAAACTGAGATTCTCTTTCACTCAGGGTTATAACTAGTAAAACTGCAGAGTTCCTTGGCTTATCTGTCATGTTACACTCTCTGTCCATCTCTCACTTATAACTGCTACTGCCTTGATCTATATCAGCATTTATAGCCTCCCCTTCTTTAAAAATAATTACTCCAGGTTCCCTGAACCTACCATGCTCTCTGGCCTCTGCATTACATCTTTGAATTATCCTTATTGCTCAACTCCCCCCCCCCCCCCCCCCATTCTATTTCTCCC
>SJYC01073945.1:0-38786 GCA_006408675.1 Madoqua kirkii
AGTTGTTCAAGAAGGATTAACTATTGTTGTTGTTATTGTTATTCATCTCAAACTCTTTGAGCTCACTAAAGAGGTCCTTTGGTACATGAACATTTCCCTGATAGGAGGAGAAACAATTCACTACCTTATTAAATTGTTATTTTACAGAAGAGATTCTTTAACTGGATACAAGGTCAGACTAAAATCTCTCTGCTTTTAACTGTAGAAAAATTCTAGAACTATAAACCACACCCCCAAAACAAGAACTCTAGAGTAGTGGCTGTGAATAAGGTTTGCGGAAGGAGAAGGTTTTTGTGGCCCTCGTAGAAGATAAGGTAGTAAACCCGACTTCCCCTGTTACAACATTCCCCTTCTCTGGAGAAATAAGGAATGCAGGATGGTTTCCCTTACTAGTTTCAGAGTATTTGAAATTTAAAGCTATCAGACAAATACAGTATACAAAAAATTTTTTTTGTCTATTGGAGAAGTAAACTTGTTTGAAATTAAACTTTTTTTGAGTATATTTTTTATAGTCAATGATTTCTTATAGTTTATGGAGCCTCCTTAAGAATAGGAACATGAAAAACACTGAGACTTTTATTTCCATTTCTCTTGCCCAGTTTAGTCCCTAAAGACCTTTGCTTATTTAAAGTAAGTTAAAATAAAATGTATTTGCATAATAAAGGAGGCAATTACATAAAAATGTCCTAAGCTCTACACTGCCAACATTTTCCTTTGTTTTCATTCATTATGTAAGCAGTACCTAACTTTTAGCTAAAAATATGAAAAATAGAGGTAATAAAATGATGTTCATGAAAAAGGAGTAATACAGATTTTTGCTTTTCAACAGATAGACACTCACTGGGAAGCCAACAAAAATCAAAATAAAAATGACTATTTGGAGATCAGGTCAAAAAACATCGTTTGGAGGAGTGTCATTTGTGGCCATGCATTTTTTTTAAAGATGGTAATATTATATGTTGCAGGGATGGAGACCCCTTCCAGGGCCCAGAACTGGGCTCTTGTCTAACACTCGGAAATGAATTGTCCAAGGAGACACACGTGCTGACAAGCAAGAGACTTTATTGGTAAAGGGCACCTGGGTGGAGAGCAGTAGGGTAAGGGAACCCAGGAGAACAGCTCTGCCACGTGGCTTGCAGTCTCGGGGTTTTATGGTGATAGGATTAGTTTCCAGGTTTTCTTTAGCCAATCATTCTGACTCAAAGGGCTGGCGAATATAGCTGCTGCGCTGGATTCCCCTGTGGGGCATCCCTGGTGACTCAGACGTTAAGGAGTCTGCCTGTAATGCGGGAGACCTTGGTTCAATCCCTGGGTCTGGAAGATCCTCTGGAGAAGGAAACGGCAACCCACTCCAGTATTCTTACCTGGAAAATCCAATGGATGGAGGAGCCTGGCAGGCTACAGTCCATGAGGGTTGCAAAGAATTGGACGTGACTGAGTAACTTCACTTCTTCTTTTGACTCAGAGTCCTTCCTGGTGGTACACACCTTATTCAACCAAGACGGATGCCAGAAGAAGATTCTGGGAGGTGGTTGGACATGTGGTGTCTCCTTTTGACCTTTCTTGGACTCTTCCAGTTGATGGACGCTGATTAGTTCCGTGATCCTTACTAGGACTGCCTGTCATAAAACAACTCATGTAAATGGTTACTATCGAGCCTGGCCAGGATGGGCGGTCTCAATCAGTGTGTTTCCCCTAACATTATAGATGATGTTCTACTTATTGCATGTGTAGTCATGAATAAGGCATGTAAAATAAATTTAATACTACTTGGGGGGCTTTTTATTGTTCCCTGTGGACTAACAGAAAGTGGCAGATTAGGAATCTAGTTGTGTTGTCAAACAGTTGTGTTAGAAACAGAAAAATAAACACAAAGAAAACAACTGGGAAAATAAGAAATATGCATACCTGTGGAAATTGGAGGAGCAAAAAGCAGAAGGAGACATATGTAGCATAAAAACAACAATAATAATAATAATAATAAAGATAAGCACCTAAATAGAAAGAGAATGAGAAGCAGAGAGAATGACAGTGAAAATTTAGGAAGTCTCATAGTGAATGTAATTCTTTAAGGCTATATTCAAAGTAAGTTATTATATTTTAAACTGCTTATGCTAAATATCAGGGCTTTTAAAACTCTTACTTACTGAGATATATGTGTTTTTCTTGAAAATTTAAAGCTATATGTTTGAAATATTTTTTTTTTATTTCTGAAGAACTTTAAATACTCAAAAAATGGCTGAATAGAAATCAACTTTCAAATCTCAGCAATGTAAATTAGCCCTTAATGTCTTGTAAAGTTAATGAAAATTAATAAAGTTAATAGGAGCTAACTTGTACTGAGTAATAATCCTATGTCCTAGACCCTATGTTAAATACTTCCCTTGCATTGTCCCATTGAATTCTCACAAGAACCACCCCCTAACCCCCCAACCCACCCTCAAGAGCCTCATTTTAGAAATCAGAAAACTGAGATTCTCTTTCACTCAGGGTTATAACTAGTAAAACTGCAGAGTTCCTTGGCTTATCTGTCATGTTACACTCTCTGTCCATCTCTCACTTATAACTGCTACTGCCTTGATCTATATCAGCATTTATAGCCTCCCCTTCTTTAAAAATAATTACTCCAGGTTCCCTGAACCTACCATGCTCTCTGGCCTCTGCATTACATCTTTGAATTATCCTTATTGCTCAACTCCCCCCCCCCCCACCACCATTCTATTTCTCTCTCACATGCACATATATTATTCCCACACCCTCCATCTGTCTCATTTTTTCTTGGCTTATCAGATGAAGGTATGACCTCTGAGAATTCTTTCTTCATACAACTCTTCTTAAGTGTCCCCTCTTTTGGCTCCTTTTATGTGCTTGCCAGTTTCTCAAACATTTTTTCAAGATCTCTGCCACTGCAGAAGCCTTGGTCTCTCCAAAGTCTTCTAACCTTTCCTCTCTTCTTGATTTTCTAGGCATCTAAAGCACTCCAGTACTCTTGCCTGGAAAATCCCACGGACGGAGGAGCCTAGTGCTGCAGTCCCTGGGGTCTCTGCGAATTGGACACAACTGAGCGTCTTTGCTTTCACTTTTCACTTTCATGCATTGGCGAAGGAAATGGCAACCTGTTAGAGATGCCGCGGGAAGAAAAAGCCACGTCTAAGGACCTTCGATGGAAGCCTTTATTGGGTGGTCGCTCTCGGGCAGAACTCCCGGGGCGAGCTGGTAAGGGAGTCTGCGAGGTATGGGGGTTGGGAGGGGGTTTTATAGTCAGGGCTGGCGTTCAAGCCAGGTCCTCCCACATAAGGTAGGAAGTTCGGGCTGTAGTGGTGATTGGCACTTGACTGGGCCAGGCCATGGGGTTGGTTCCCGGAAGTTTGGTCCGCTTCCGGTTCCTGTTTGGGCGGTGGCCAACCGCTGGGACCTTCCACGACACTTTTCTGGGGCTTTTCTTCGCGACATGCTCGAATATGCCCCACCATGCTCGACCTCTCCCAACCCACTCCAGTGTTCTTGCCTGGAGAATCCCAGGGACTAGGGAGCTTGGTGGGCTGCTGTCTATGGGGTCGCACAGAGTCGGACACGACTGAAGTGACTTAGCAGCAGCAGCAAAGCACTCTCAGGTATTTGAGTCAGGTCAGTAAATCTATTTCATAGCCAAACACACATCTCCTTCCCCAGTGCATGCTCCCCCCAAAAATCAGTGGTATCTAGTAGAGGTAAAACGTGAGGACCAACAAAATTTTCCATAGAATTTGGACAATGGAATCCAATCCTAAAACACTCTCTCAAGTCTAACCCCTCTTTTCCATTTCCTCAAATACCGCCCCCTCAAAGCCCAGCATTACTGCTGATATGACTTAAAATAACTCACTAGGTGCTCTACCTGCCATAGGTTATTCAGCCTGTCTTCCTTCCAGTACATCCTCCTACTCTATACACTTCATGCAAACATATGTGCTTAGTCATTTCAGTCGTGTCCAACTCTTTGCGGTCTCATGAATTGTAGCCCACCAGGCTCCGCTGTCCATGGGGTTTTCCTGGCAAGAATACCAGAGTGGGCTGCTATTTCCTCCTCCAGGGAATCTTCCCAGCCGAGGCACTGACTGTGTCTCCTGCGTCTCCTTCATTGGCAGGCATTCTTTACCACTGCGCCACCTGGGAACCCTTGCTTCTGGACCACAAAATAATTAAAGTAGTCCTCTAATGAAAAAGCTGTAATGGCTACACATTGTCTTCTAAAGAAGGCTCTAATTTAGCCTGGTGGTTATAAGCCCTTAATGTCTTTCTGCATTCCTTTTTTATCTGTCACTTTTACCTATTTAATAAACATCACTTTAAACTCAATGAGAATCCCCTGGAGAGTTTCTTTACAATTTCAGTGGTCTAACCTCCCCTTGCAGGTATTTCAGCTCAGTGGAGTTGGGATGGATCCCTCTATTCGTCATTCACCTCAGCTGTTTAGCCTCCCATGAATTTTTTCCTGCTCTCCCAAACTGCTCTCTTCCAAATTCCCATAAAAATGTGTTGGTTCCTCTCTTATTATAACCACGGTCAATCTTGAATTATAAGAAAGTGTGCTAATTTTTATGTGTTTGTTGGAGTTTCCTAGGGGGAGTAACTGAGGCCTAAGTATTTCTGTATTCTGTATTACATAAACACAGCACTTTCTCTAATAAACGAAAGTTAATTTATATCAAGAATGTTGTGGTGGCCAAAATTTTTAAAGAGTTGGGGTTCCTGCCTTCATATTATATGAAAATTGAGATTTAAAAATTGACGTGTGGAGAAAGACAACTTTTCTTTATCCAATTATGTTCAGTAACTGGAGTCTACAAATTAAACTGATCTATAACAGATTGACAGGAGAAAAATGACTGATTCATATTCATATAAAAGCTAACAAAAAAGTCACTAGCTTATTAAATGGTTAAATTTAGAGGTGTATATGCTTAACTCAGTAGGGGAAAAGGATGAAGAAGAAAAGACTTCTATGGGAAGAACAGAGAGACACAAATGGGTTTTTAGGAGAGCAGAAGATGAAAAAGTGCGTGATGCTTGTCTATGCTGGTGGGAATAGTCCTTCTCTCTTCTTCAGTGACTTACTTTCATTTACTATAGGTTCACTTTCTTTCTGTTCCCTGTAGAGCTGCCCCAGAGAGGGAATGACAGCAGTCTTATCTCCGAAAAGTTGCCTGGATCTCTGGATGAGCTGTTGCTTCTGTTCAGTAGATAAAATCCTACACATTTAGGATGGAAGAAAGGACCACTATCCATGGAAAAAAGAAAGCAAGACCTTTGGGAGGTAAGACTAAGGGCCTGGGGGTTGTATGCTTACTGCCCACCTCTCTCTGCATCCAGTGTAGGAGGCAGTGAGAACAAGGCTTTTTAGGGGTGAGAGGAAAGGAAATTGTGAAGCACAGGGAGATGGACCTAAGTATCAAGGAGGCGTATCTTCAAGGAAAAGATGATCTCTGCTCTCCAGAGTGTCATCCCCGTGCTTGATTTGTCACTTGCTTCACACCACCCTTCTCCCAAACCCCTGCCCAGTGTAAATGATGCTCTCATATCTTGTTCCTGCCTTTACCTAGCTTGACCACATTTAGTTCGAGTTCTATTGGAAGACAGTGAAGTGTATCATGCTTACAAATTGTGTCTATGGGAACAAAAATGGGCATATTGCACACCTAACTAGGAAGAAGGAACCTTTCTAATTGATAATTTTGGAAAGGGAGACAGACTTTTCCTCTCAGATATTCAAAAATTCAAAGCCAGAAGTTACTTACCTGATCAAAAGTACTTTCAAGCAAACAGCATTGAGAGAGACTGGTATCAATGATGTTAAGCTCTGAAAGAGAGAAGAGGGATAATTTGGTTCATTCTAAGGAATCTGGGTGAAATACTCTATTTGAAAGTCACTGGAGCAGAAAGAGAATGAGGCTGGGACAGAGCAAAATGCCCTAACACCCTGCAGCTGCTTCCTCAAGAGCATCGGCTGGAAGTCAGTTTCAAGTGGTAGGCAAGGAACTAAACCTTACCACTGTGAGAAAACCTGCCACTGTAACAGGATCCTTATAGCAGTGAGAGATCTGCGCTTTGGTCCCAGGAGAGGAAATTGTGAACGTCCCTAGAAGGGATGGAAGGAAAAAGCAGGAGGAGGTCACTCTGCCCTCTGCACTCTGATCTGTGCGTCCTTCTGTACTGTCAACACATCTGTACTGAAGTGATGTTCCTCTTAGAACCCTTAATACTGAGGCGGAAGGACCTCGTGCTAGCTATGATTCCCAGTGTGGCCCTGACACTTGCCAATGAAGTTGCTGTGTAATTATCCACCCATCCTTTCAAAACAAAGGGAATTTCAGGGGTCACTTTCAGAGGTCATTTCTTAAAAAGGAGAACAGTGGGTTGTGTGTCAGATGGAAACATCTGCCTCTGTATGCCTTGATTTCTGATTGCTACCATTAAATAGTCATCAAATTCCCACCTAATTCCCTTTTAAAAACACAGAGTAGAGATAGTGTATATGTCAGTATCCCCTCTATGATGCGTCCATGTCATAGAAGCCACTGAAGTGTGCTCCAGGACAATCATTTGAAGTTAGTTGTGAGTGAGCAAGGTTTGTAAGGGTAAGTTGTTCCCCCTGGACTGGGAGAGCACATTAAATGTAAAAGAAGGGGGAAAACAGCTATAAGGGACATTGAGGACAAGATTGGCCAAACTGTATAAAGTATGGAACAAAGCAAAACCAAATCGGACATTAGAATAGGATTTCCCAGGGCTCAAATTATGCCTATATCATATTAATATCCAAATGACTTTTAGGGTTCCTTTCCCTTCTTCCCAGCTAAGCTTTTCAGTTCTCTCTCTGCTAAGTCTCAGGTAGACCTAGGCCATCACCTGACCCAGCTTCTAAATCTTAATCTTTACCTGTTCATCCTACTGTTCTTGCCCAGATGTACCTGCTGCCCAGGGCAGGCTCGGTGTAAGTCATGTCCATCCATCTCCAGAGATCGACTTAATTTAAATGAGCATATCCTTGTTGTTGCAAACAAGAGGGATTTTGTTGATGCTTCTGGAAAACTGGGAAGGAGTCATACTCCAAAAAAAAAAAAAGTACTGCATTTATTTCCTCAGAGCCACTGGGAAAGAATGACTGATGGGCCAAGGTTTGCATTATACCATATATGTAACACAAAGAGTCTGTATTCAGCTATGTCTCGATATGTTCAGTTCAGTTGAGTCACTCAGTAGTGTCCGACTCAGGCTTCATGGGAAATAGATGGGGAAACAGTGGAAACAGTGGCAGACTTTATTTTGGGGGGTTCCAAAATCACTGCAGATGGTGACTGCAGCCATGAAATTAAACGACGCTTACTCCTTGGAAGGAAAGTCATGACCAACCTAGATAGCATATTCAAAAGCAGAGACATTTCTCTGCCAACAAAGATCCATCTAGTCAAGGTTATGGTTTTTTCAGTGATCATGTATGGATGTGAGAGTTGGACTGTGAAGAAAGCTGAGCGTTGAAGAATGGATGCTTTTGAACTGTGGTGTTGGAGAAGACTCTTGAGAGTCCCTTGGACTGCAAGGAGATCCAACCAATCCATTCTGAAGGAGATCAGCCCTGGGATTTCTTTGGAAGGAATGATGCTAAAGCTGAAACTCCAGTACTTTGGCCACCTGATGTGAAGAGTTGACTCATTGGAAAAGACTCTGATGCTGGGAGGGATTGAGGGCAGGAGGAGAAAAGGACAACAGAGGATGAGATGGCTGGATGGCATCACAGACTCGATGGATGTGAGTCTGAGTGAACTCCGAGAGATGGTAATGAACAGGAGGCCTGGCGTGCTTTGATTCATGGGGTCACAAAGAGTCGGACATGACTGAGCGACTGAACTGAACTGGAGGTGCCTAGGAGACTGCATGCCTTCTGATTCTGCTTGAGCTGACTTGTTGCCCTTGGGAGCCTGTGAGCTACAGTCACTGTTCAGTAGCTGAGGCGCTTATGAGAGACAGTAGAGCAGAGACCACAGAGGGCTCACATACTTCTGGGTACAAGAAAATGAAGATCTCTCTTCAGAATTATTTTTTTCTCTGGGTCAAAAAGACTATTCTTAGACACTTCTTGGGGAATAAGAAAAGACTGCTTAAAATTGTCATTCGATGGCATCCTCTCATGCTTATCTGTGGTCCTCTGCCATGAAACCAAAGAAGAGGAAACTGAAAAGAGAGAATGCTCCTTCCTTTGGTTCCTTCTTTTTCACTGTGACCCATGACTTGAGCTGCTTGAGTGAGCAGTCTGGGAGAAGGCAGAATAGTTTAAGATATGCATCTTGAATTTTCATTTCTCCTTATTTCAGCTAATCTTTTCCCATCATGCTGACTGTTAAAGCATCTCCCAAGATTTTCATTGAAAAGACTTTGCATTCATGCTAAGACATTAGAACTAGCCCATCCAGGAGGAAGGGATAAAATTATTCACACTCTAAGTGTCCATATGTAACTGAGGAGGCTCTGACTTGCCACGGCCACCCACATCACAATGGTGATGCCTGAGTGAAAAACTGGCAGATAATGACAACCACAGAGATGGTGCCTGAGGCCCAGGGGTCTGATAGGACATTTTGCCTCCTTTGGTTTAGCAGTGGGAAACCTAAATGCATATAGCTTCTTAAAGTATTCTTCACAAACTGGATCTCCCGTGCTAAGAACTGGTTCATGAAGATTATCATAGATAGCTCTGATGGGCTTAGAGGAGCCTGTAAGAAGCAAGCCTTTCCCTGCCTCATGACTCTGCCTTTAAGCATGAGTGTAAAGTAGACAAGAATCTCAAGGAATGAGGACATTAGTTGAGGCACAGCATCCTGTTGTGTGGGGTGTGTGTGTGTGTGTGTGTGTGTGTGTGTGTGTGTTTTCCCTTGAGGGTCTTCTCTATATGTCAGGGCTTAAAATAATGGCGAACAAAACCTGGGAATTCAGGAGGCATAATATAAGATGCAGTTTAAAGTTTTACTCCTCCTAATTCTGCAACAGTGAATTTGTCCCCAAACTCTAGCTATAAAAGCCCACTCCCAGAGAGTTCTCTTGCGGTCTGTCCAGTGGTTAGGACCCAGCACTTTCAATGCCATGGCCCACGTTTAATTTCTGATTGGGGAACTAAGATCCCACTAGCTGCATGTGGTGCAGCCAAAAATAAGTAAATAACTAAATAATTTTTTTAAAAGCCCACCCCAGTTCTATGGTACTAAACATAAAGCATATCACACAGTTTACTGATCTAAAACTTGATGGTATTCTTCCAGAAGGCATATTTTTTTTTTAAAGTAAATAAACATAGCCTGAAGGTCAAATTTAGAGAGATCTGGTTATGCTCTTGGGTAGGAAAGATGCTCATTATGCAATGTAGGGATCTTACATCTCATAAAGGCTGGAAGAGAGAGGTAGATTGTCTGTAAATGTTCTTTCTTGAGAGGGAGCTCATAATAATTGATTCTCACTGAAGATCCCAACACTAGTGAAAAATTTGCGGAGAATTTTATAGAAACTTCTGACCATAAGAATAAAGCATATAGCTTACTTCCTATGGAATAAAAGTGCCCCTTTTAATAAAATGACACCAGGAGACATGAATACTCATGAGTTAGCATCCTGCCCACCTAAGAGGCAACATGAAGTTTCCTCTCCAGCACTGAGTCTCTTACCCTGAATCATGTCATGAAGGCATCTCCTAGAAAGCTCTGAAGGGTTGAGAGACAAGGGAGCATTGTCTCTCAGCTTCCGTTTCACCCTTCACTACTTTGTTTTGTGTTATTAGGGCTTGGACTATGCAAACTCCACTGCTACTTGGCCAGTAAGCTCTGCCAATAGCCAGTGCCAGAGGGAGACTGGAAGATCGTCATAAGAAGGAGCTGGTTCTCTCCCATTTGCACTCTGCGTACTTGAGGTTCCTGTGAGCATCACTGCAGCAATCCTGGGAGGAGCAGGGAGGACAGGGGAGAAAGAAAGCAATGCGGGGAAAGAAGGAAGGAAAAAGAGAACTTACAGAGAAAAACTCAGACATTATGTTTGTTCACCTAAGTGCCATGCATATTTTCTAAAAGCAAGGACAGTTTCTTTCACAAGGATTCAATTATCAAAATCAGGAAATTAACAAGGATAAATTCTAATCTATATACTTCATTCAAATATTGCTAATTATCTCCTTAATGTCCTTCATGGCAAGTTGCTTTATTTTGTTTTGATTCCCCAGGATCCAGTCCAAGATTCCAAAGCATTTAATAATCATGTCTGTAGTCTTCTCTAATCTAGAAGATTTTCTCAGTCTTACTTTGTCTTTTATTACCTTGACATTTTTGAAGCATGTAGGCCTTATTTTGCAGAGGATTCCTCAGTTTGGGTTTATGGTGGCACAGAGGTTAAAGCGTCTGCCTGTAGTGTGGGAGACCTGGGTTCGATCCCTGGGTCGAGAAGATCCCCTGGAGAAGGAAATGGCAACCCACTCCAGGATTCTTGCCTGGAGAATCCCATGGACGGAGCTTGGTAGGCTACAGTTAGCTGTTCACAAAGAGTGGGGCACGACTGAGTGACTTCACTTTCACTGTTTCCTCGAGGATTAAAATTGCTATATCATGCATCTGGCAGAGATTTCTTGGAAGGGATATTGTGATCTTTTCAGTTCATCGTGTTAAGGAGGCACATGAGACCTATTTGTCCTGTTCTCAGTGCTGTAATCACTTGGTTAAAGAGTTATCTACCAACTTTCATCACTATAAAGTTATTATTTTGTCTTTGTAATTAAATAGGGACCTTGTGGTGAAACAGTTTGAGGTTCTGTAAATATCCTCTTCCTCATCAAACTTTTACTCATTACTTTCAGCATCCATTGATGATTCACGCCTAAAAATATTACTATGATGTTGACTAAATGACGGTGTGCCAAGTGATAGGTGATTCCTTTTACAGTTATTAACTGGCAGCCTACTATAGAAGGAAGCTTTCCCTTATTTGTTTATTCATGATGGCATGGACTCATGGGATTCTGAATTTTTCTGTATATTATATTCCATTACTACAATTATTCATTTTTATGCTAAAACTTTTCCAGATTTTGCTAGTGGGAGTTCTTTCAGGTTGGCTCCTTTGACTTTCTAAGTATCTCCATCATTCTTTGAATACTTCTTTACTCTCAGTTAAGAGTAGAAAGGAGTATTGGGGAGATAAGTATAAGACATGAAGCAAAGCATTCCATGACTGCTCAACATTCTTGGCCATGATAGAAGCTGACTGAAAACAGGAATAGGATAAAAGAGTTGGCATGAAGCTCTGTCCCAGTTGATTCTCCTTTGGCAAATTTGTTCACCAAACTAAACATGTGAAAACCAGTCTCAGGCTATTTAATAACATAAAACATAGGATATACCCATGGCTGCCCTACAGTTTAGATGAGGTCCTGCCAAAAGGCATGACTGGAAGGATCTTGATCTTGGTGATTAGACTCACAGCTTCCGGGGATGGTCCTGGGAGGAGTGAGAGTCAGTGTTCTATTGATGAATTTTTAATCAAACCAAGACTGGAAGAAAAGTGAAGTGAGATGTATTCTAAAGGCCTTCCACTGGAAAACAAAAGTACAATACTAGTTTCCAGTTGTTGCTCCCATGCACAATTACAAAGACTGAGGATTTTGCAGGGACAATCATGGAATCACCCCTCTATTGAGAGGTGAAGGTAGAGGGGAAATGTCCATACTAAAAGGACACTGGGAATGCTGGTGACATGTCACTCAGATATTTGTTAAAGGAAATGAAAAGAAACAATATCAGGATTCCTCTTTACGTTTTGGTCTCTCAGACTAGACTCTGAACTAAGAAAAAACCATATCATGTACTTAGAATTGGGTTTTCCTGGTAGCTCAGTGGTAAAGAAACTGCCTTCAATGCAGGCGACACAGGAGACTTGGCTTCGAACCCTGGGTTGAGAAGATCCACTGGAGGAGGGCATAGCAACCCACTCCGATATTCTTACCTGCAGAATCCCTGGACAGCAAGCCTGGTGGGCTATATAGTCCATAGTGTTGCAGAGTCAGAAACAACTGAAGCAACTTAGCACGCATGCATGCAGTTAGAACTGTTAGTTTCAATCCTCTTCATTTTTTCATCCTCTATTTTATACATGAATGTGTCTGACTTGAAAATAGGGTGCCAAATGGAGGAAAATATGAGGACTGAGGATATTGCTTCATTCAGTTTTGTGGTATATTAGCTAAAGTCTAGACTAAAGAAACCTAGAAATCCCAGTAGCTGTTGATAGCCAAAGTATGAAGCTCCTTTTTCTTTATCTCATACCTTCTGCTTCTAAAATCCTATTTATAGAGCCTTACCCACATTGATATGAGAAACTGAGGCTCAGAGACTAAATTTAGTATCTGTTACAAGCTTTGGTTCAAGAGATAAAAAGGATTGTCATTATCACCTATAAGAGACCAGGACTTTGATTTCATCTGATTTAGGTCACAGAAGACACCTAAGGCCTAAGTGTTCTTTCTGGGCTTGATATCTCATACCGAGGTTTGGTACATGCAATAAACCTACTCTTGTTCCGTAATGTCTGCATTTACCAATCTCTCTATAATGTCAGAGCCAGGACATTTTCCAGAGGAAAATTAGGACATTGCACGATCCAAAGCACTTTGCTCTTCCTCCTTGACATCCTTATGCTGCTGTGTGTTGTCGTTAGTCACTCAGCTGTGTCCGACTCTTCATGGCACCATGGACTGCCGCACACCAGGCTCCACCTCCCTCCACTGTCTCCTAGAGAATGCTCAAATTTATGCCCGGTGCTACTGTGTTTTAGAGCCAAAATAGAAATGATGGGGAAAGTGGACGAAATATTAGAAACTCTGTCACCTCTGATTCACTGTAGGCTCTTTAGTCCTACTAATTTTCTTAAAATCAGATAGTCAATAGTCACTCCATATATCAGAAAAAAAAAAAGATCTCTCAATTATGAAAAAAGATCTTCTCCCCAAAATTCAATTAGTAGGAATTATGAATTCCTACCAATTATCTTAAAATCAGATAGTCAATAGATATTCCATGTATCAAAAAAAAAAGAAGTCTGAAGAATTACAGAGGAATTTGCATAAAGCACAATATGCAACTTCTCCTTTTGCATTTGTGTGTAAAAATTGTTCCTGGTTACAGAGGCTGGGAATCCAGGGACATAATCACAAAGCAATGTGACTGCTACTCCTCCTGTCTGAGTGTCCAGTTATAGAGTGACTAAAGATTAAAAAAAAAAAAAAAAGAAGGCTTGGAAGCTGAGATGTTTGGAGATAGAAAAAAAGGACATTTTTTCTCACTCGAGTGTTAATTTGCTCCTGATAAAATGACTTGTAAAGCCTCCCCTAGGGCAATAGAGTAGCCTGAAAGTAGAGGTTAAGTTCCATTCTCAAGGCATTCTTATGTATCAGACCTTTCAGGAGATAAGAGGAAGATCTAGTGAAAGAACAGTCCTGAATTCTACTATTGATACTCTGCTCTCATATTGAAGGCAAAACACCCCAAACTCTGGATAAGTCCCTGGCCCAGTTTCCCTTACTGTAATATAAAATCTAAATCTGCCTAGTGTTGGCATGATGTAAGTGACCCCTAAGGAGGCCTCTGTGGTGTAAAATTCATTGACTCTCTGCATTGCCCAGAAGCACAGCTATAATAACTCTATAGGGAATTGTGGCTACATGGTGTTAAGCTTTCTAAGAGGAGCTTTCTTTTGAAAGGGATGCTAAAGAAGTAAGGGCCACAGAGTTTATAGTTCTGTTGAAAAGCAGAGACATGAAGTCCTTCCCCCAGGCTGGATTTCTCATATTGACTCTGAGCTAGGAAGGCCTTTGCCAGACATTCCAAATAAATCAAGGGAAACTAGTGAAACAAAATTTCCTCTCTTCTTGTGCCCTTCAGAAAACTCTCTTTTATGAAGACAAACAGTGAGATTAATAGGAATTTGGGCCATGAAAAAAATGACACAAATCAAAATGTCTGTGTTTTCTACTGCTGCCTTACTCTAATGTGGAGACCGTGACGCATGAAAAGCCAGACGGATGATAGGGGTGTAGCATGCGGCTGCACTGCGTTTCTGTAGCTCACTCTCAGTTTACCCAACTGAAAAGGGATGTGAGAGATTGGAGAGGGAACCTAAAAATAATTATTTGTTGCGTAACCAAACTATCCTGTCCTCTGATTTGCCTGGGTGAATGAATGAGCCCCAACCTACTCACCCTGAAATGTCACATTCCTGCGAAAAGCTCTCAAAGAGATATTATATGCACTCAAGAATTGGTGCCGCAGCCTCTGGTCTTGGCTTCTCAGGACCAGGTCTTCATCAGAGCCCGTGAAGATGGAGACCCTGCTGCTTCCAGACGCCCTTGCACACACGGTCTGTTAGGCTCCTACCGCGCTGCACAGGTTTCTCCTCCACACACAGTGGTTGCCCAAAGATGCCCCGGATCCTTGTCAGGCAGAAATATTAAGCACCTTTCAAGGTAAGGAAAATTCACTCCCACCTCTCTCTTTTAGGGAAGGAAAAAGCTCTTTCCCTTTATGCAAAGCTTTTTTCTCTCTGCTTTTCACAAAACAGTTGCTCAGGCAGGAATTCTTGGGCCCCAGTGTGTGAAAGTGTGAGTAGGAGGGATCTTTCAGTTTCCACACAGAGCACATCACATCTGTGATAGGTCAAGACCGGTCCAAGCACCTGTGCCTCATTCTGCCTGGAAGCATTGCTGTCACCCATTCTTCTTTTTCATTCTTTATTTCAGTTACTTATCTCTCTGCCATAAATAGAGTTGTAAAATGGGAGGATATTGTGAGAGACAAAAACATTGCATGAAGTGAGAACCCCCAAATTTAAGTCAGTGGATGAAGTTAAAAAATTATCTGGTAATATCAAGAAATGTTAGAAAGAAAGATATGAAATTCCATTTTTCCAAGTTCAATTTCAGACCATTGCACCCTTATCCGTTGTGAGGTTTCTCCCATGAACAAGAGATTAATATTCATTCCATCTGCTCATTCAGGTGATACAAGGGTTGGCTATTAAGACAAACTAACCACTAGCTTAGTTTATTCAAGGTCATAAAGATCACTCCTGTGCATAAAATGTGCATCTCAACTGATGCTTCTGTTGACAGCATAATAAAAACTACTCTTTTCCTTTAATTTGTATATTGCCTATAAATATTTAGCTTCTCAAATGCTCTTTGGGCCACTTTTAGCATATTACAGGATCTCTGACTTAATAAATAATAAACACATAAAATCACTGATGTGTACATTTTGCATTTCCTAAGGATCTTGATTTTACCATTATCAAAGTTATACTTTAATAAAAAATAAGAGTTTACAGATTCATTTTAGAGCTTGGTTGGGATTTTGTTAAGATCTGAGTAATATATCAGAAGGAGAAATAAGTGCTGAGAAAAGAGAAGGGATTTGGACTTAGGGCAAAAGAAAAGAGGTTTTAGTAGAGTTAAATAGAGAAAACCTGTTTTCTTGAACTTTAACTCCGCTCTCTGGGTTTGGTCCTGCCTTAGTTTTGCCATCTCCATTCAGAATCAAACCCATTTGGTCCCCAGCAGTAGTCTTTGACTTCTCAGGAAAGATCCTTCAGCTGGTAGCAGGTGCTAGAGCCAGGGACACATTAAAGAGGAGTACTGCGTGGGCGGGGGGCCGGGGTGGGAGTGGGGGTGCAGGGAACAGTTGTAAGCAATATCAATGATTTCCCTGCAAAATCTCATCCTTGGTGTGGGAAGGAAAAATCTCATGAAACTCAGATTTCTTCACTGTGCATTTCTCTAGCATGGAAGTGTTAGCAAGCTTCAAGTTTCCAATTTCACACTTCAGATGAGCTATAAGAAACAAATCGAAAAGTAATAAGATGTAAACACAAGGTGTAAATATTTTAAAAAGTTGGCTCATAAATGTGTGAGACAGAGCATGAATTCTGTAAGTTTCACTTTTACAGACATTTTTTTCCCTTTGATCCCTCTGCCCCTGCCCTGTCAGAGGAAAATAAGTACTTGGCCATTTAAGGGATATAAGGAATAGTACAGGGGTTATGAAGTGAGAAGCATTAAAGAAACTGTCCAAGAATTTGGGGGCTGGGAGGAAAAGATTGGGGCTTTAATAAGAAAGGTTCAGATGTGGAAGAGGAAATAATATAATAGAACAACTGGGACTTGTAGAGATCTTTCCATCTGTCAGGCATGGGCTAAGGTTTTTACAAACATAATTCATATGACCTTCATTCAGTAAGTCAGAAGATTCAGTCACTCAGTCATGTCTGATTTTTTGCAACCTCATGAACGCAGCACACCAGGCTTCCCTGTGCATTGCCAATTCCCGAAGCTTAGTCAAACTCATCTCCATTGAGTCAGTAATGGTATCCAACCATTTCATCCTCTTTCATCCTCCTCTCCACCTGCCTTCAATTCCCAACATCAGGGTCTTTTCCAATGAGTCCGTTCTTCCCATCAGGTGGCCCAAATATTGGACCTTCACCTTCAGCATCAATCCTTCCAATGAATATTCAGGACTGAGTTCCTTCAGGATTGACTGGTTGGATCTCCTTGCAGTCCAAGGGGCTCTCAAGAGTCTTCTCCAGCACCACAGTTCAAAAGCATCAATTCTTTGGTGGTCTGCTTTCTTTATGGTCCAACTCTCACATTCATACGTGACTACTGGAAAAACCATAGCTTTGACTAGATGGATCTTTGTCGGGAAAGTAATGTCTCTGCTTTTTAATGTGCTGTCTGAGTTGGTCATAGTTTTCCTTCCAAGGAGCAAGCGTCTTTTATTTTCATGGCTGCAGTCACCATCTGCAGTGATTTGGGAGCTGAAGAAAATATATGAAATAGCTCAACTGGAATTCCATCACCTTCACTAGCTTTGTTCATACTGATGTTTCCTAAGGCCCACTTGACTTTGCATTCCAGGATGTCTGGCTCTAGGTGAGTGATCACATCATCATGGTTATCTGGGTCTTAAGATCTTTTTTGTATAGTTCTTCAGTGTATTCTTGCCACCTCTTCTTAATATCTTCTGCTTCTGTTAGATCCATACCACTTCTGTCCTTTATTGTGCCCATCTTTTCATGAAATATTCCCTTGGTATCTTTAATTTTCTTGAAGAGATCTCTAGTTTTTCCTGTTCTATCGTTTTCCTCTATTTCTTTGCACTCAGTAAGCAAGGGCAGTTTTCACCTTGGCTTTGTATAAGAGGCAAAGGAACTAAGAGAAGATATGATTTCCAGGTCTCATGATTAGAAGGTGTCAGGAAGGCATCAACTGTTGTGGAAGAGGATGTAGTTTGGGAGGCTCAGAGTAGAGGAAGGCCATTTCTTACTGGCAATCTGCTTCTCAAGGCTTGAGGATTATCTGAGTTAGAATCATCGTCTCTTCCAGGCCTCATCTATCCCATTCCTGCTAGACTGCTTCCACTGCAGTTGCCTAAGCTCAGTGATGATTTACCCAACACACCACCTGGTCATGAATGCCTAATTCTCAAGGACATCAAGCCTGAGGAGGAAGGGAGGAGGGACCCCTGGCAGTCAGGCATTCAGAACCCCTTCAGGTTTCCCCAGACTTTTTCAGAGCCAGAGCCTTGAGGCCTTTCCCCACCACAGAAGGTAAAAACCAAACCTCTTCCATTTCTTCGAAATGGGGACTTTGTTGTCTACTCAGATGTTATTCTTGATATTTACCTCTTCTTCAGTCTCAGCTTCCAGAGCATCTGCACGTCTTTGTAATGCCACCTCTAAAATGTACTTATTTGATATAGTCCAGTTATCTCCATATCCACTGTGCTGTGCTTGTGCTGTTCTCAGTCGCTCAGTCGTGTCTGACTCTTTGAGAATCCATGGACTGTAGCCCTCCAGGCTCCTCTGCCCATGGGGATTCTCCAGGCAAGAATACTGGAGTGGGTTGCCATGCCCTCCTTCAGGGGATCTTCCCGACCCAGGGATTGAACCCAGGTCTCCCACATTGCAGGCAGATTCTTTACTGTCTGAGCCACCAGGAAAGCCCATGAATACTGGAGTGGGTAGCTTATTTCTTCTCCAGGGGATCTTCCGGACCCAGAAATTGAACCAAAGTTTCCTGCATTGCAGGTGGATTCTTTACCAGCTGAGCTACCAGGGAAGCCCATATCCACTACCACCACCCTAATCTAACTACTCTCATGTTCAGCCTAGATGACTACAGCATCATAACTACATCCTAACTACACTGTTGCCCAGAAAAATGTCACTTCCCACAGTGCTTCAAGCCAAATTTAAAGTCTTCAAGGATTCTTCCTTGCATTTAAGAAAAACTCCAGTTGCCTGACAGAGGGTTACATGATGCTGCATACTTTGGTTCCTGTCTGCCTTTCCATGGCACATTCCCTCAAGGTCACCATATCCAGCTACGCATGTGTGTGAGTGCTCAGTCATATCCAACTCTTTGCAACCCCATGGACTGCAGCCCACCAGGCTCCTCTGTCCATGGGATCTCCCCAGCAAGAATACTATAGTAGGTTGCCATTTCCTTCTCCAAGGGATCTTCCCAGCCCAGGGATTGAACCTGTGTCTTCTGGGTCACCTGCATTGGCAGATAGATTCTTTACCACTGAGCCACCTGGGAAGCCCATCCAACTATGGTGACCATCATAAATATTTCTCCTCTGTGGCTTTTCCTCTCCAAAGAGCTCATCTTTCCATTGGAAACTCTCTTTTCTTAGCTTTTACTGGGCTGGCATAATCCATACTTCGTTTCTAAGTTTAAAGTCATCCCATAGTGAGTTATTCCCACTCTCTACTTCTCCATCCTTATCTACCCCCAGGTTGTTCATTGCTTCATAGCACTTGTGAAATTTCGCTGTTTGTTTAGTGGTTGGTTTTCTTTTTCTTTGGTTGCATCACCTATCAGACCCTTAAGTTCTACCAGGACAGGAACTAAGACTGTTTTGTTCCCAGTGGGGTATAGGTCCTTATTGTACTACTTGGCTAATGTCCTCTCCTCCTAGCACAGTAAGCAATGATATTTTTGAGTTCCTAAGCACTGTAAAAATTCTGATAATTATGGTGCCTCCCATAGAAAAAATTGAAGAAAAATGAAAATAAAACTGTACATATACTGAAATGAAACTTTTAATTAAAAAAAATTTTTTATTGGGGTACTATGCTAGGTACTCACATAGAACAAAAATTGAGTAACATGCTGTATTCTTTCCAGAGAAGGCGATGACACCCCACTCCAGTACTCTTGCCTGGAAAATTCCATGGATAGAGGACCCTGGTAGGCTGCAGTCCACAGGGTCTCGAAGAGTGACATAGTGAGTTATTCCCACTCTCTACTTCTCCATCCTTATCTACCCCCAGGTTGTTCATTGCTTCATAGCACTTGTGAAATTTCGCTGTTTGTTTAGTGGTTGGTTTTCTTTTTCTTTGGTTGCATCACCTATCAGACCCTTAAGTTCTACCAGGACAGGAACTAAGACTGTTTTGTTCCCAGTGGGGTATAGGTCCTTATTGTACTACTTGGCTAATGTCCTCTCCTCCTAGCACAGTAAGCAATGATATTTTTGAGTTCCTAAGCACTGTAAAAATTCTGATAATTATGGTGCCTCCCATAGAAAAAATTGAAGAAAAATGAAAATAAAACTGTACATATACTGAAATGAAACTTTTAATTAAAAAAAATTTTTTATTGGGGTACTATGCTAGGTACTCACATAGAACAAAAATTGAGTAACATGCTGTATTCTTTCCAGAGAAGGCGATGACACCCCACTCCAGTACTCTTGCCTGGAAAATTCCATGGATAGAGGACCCTGGTAGGCTGCAGTCCACAGGGTCTCGAAGAGTGGGACACGACTGAGTGACTTCACTTTCACTTTTCACTTTCACGCATTGGAAAAGGAAATGGCAACCCACTCCAGTATTCTTGCCTGGAGAATCTCAGGGACAGGGGAGCCTGGCGGGCTGCCATCTATGGGGTCACACAGAGTCAGACACGACTGAAGCAACTTAACAGCAGCTGTGTTCTTTCACACCTCAGGGCCAGCATGCACTTCCTTTTGTCTGAAGCCACCTGCCTCCACCATACTCCACAATTCCTCCAGGAATGTCTTTTTAAGGCTCTCAAACACGTTTATGTTTGGTTACGTTCTCCTTTTTTTGCCATCAGAGTTTCTTGTAGTTCTCTTGTTTTAGCCCTCAATATCATTTATTTTTAAAAATTTTAGTCTTTTTTTCTTTTTGGAGTAGAGAAAGGCAAGGCCATGCAAGGAGACAGGTGGGTTAAGCCCTGAAAAGCCTCGATCTCTCTGAAGGGTTTTGGCAAAGCATTTTTAATACGTTGATTGGGGGCAGGGGTTTCAGGGTACTTCAGCTTATGCACTTTCTTTGAATGACACTGCACTTCATGATAAATAGATGGGGAAACAATGGAAACAGTGACAGACTTTATTTTCTTGGGTTCCAAAATCACTGCAAATGGTGACTGCAGCCATGAAATTCAAAGATGCTTGCTCCTTGGAAGAAAAGCTATGACAAACCTAGAGCATATTAAAAAGCAGAGACATTACTTTGCCAACAAAGGTCCATCTAGTCAAAGCTATGGTTTTTCCATATAGTCATGTATGGAAGTAAGAGTTGGACCATAAAGAAAGCTGAGCGCTGAAGAATTGATGCTTTTGAATTGTGGTGTTGGAGAAGACTCTTGAGAGCCCCTTGGACAGTAAGGAGATCCAAGCAGTCAATCCTAAAGGAAATCAATCCTGAATATTCATTGGAAAGACTGATGCTGAAGCTGAAACTCCAGTACTTTGGCCACCTGATGGAAGAACTGACTTATTGGAAAAGACCTTGATGCTGGGAAAGATTGAAGGACAGAGGAAAAGGGGACAACAGAGGGTGAGATGGTTGGATAGCATCAGTGACTTGATGGGCACGAGTCTGAGTAAGCTCCAGGTGTTGGTGATGGACAGGGACACCTGATGTGCTGCGGTCCATGGGGTCTCATAGAGTCGGACATGACTGAGAGACTGAATTGAACTGAACTGAACTCTGAGGCAGCAGCGTGGCGTCACAGGGGTTTAACACTATCAGTCCTTAGTTTCCAGGAGGCCTGGGGCTACGTGTTTATGGTCATCAACTAGTTCTTTCATTTGTGTGTGTGTGTGTGTGTGTGTGTGGTTGTGGGGAGGATTCACATCTGCTAAACAACTCCTATGGCCATCCTCCTATGGCCAACCACTCCTATGGGCGAGTCTACACTGCAGGTGGGTGGCCATAGAAAATTTGCATCCAATAATGTTGTTATTGTCGTTGTTCAGTCACTTGGTCCTGTCCAACTCTTCATGACCCCATGGACTGCAGCATGCCAGGTATCCCTGTCCTTCACTATCTCATGGAATTGGCTCACACTCATGTCCATTGAGTCAGTGATGCCATCCAACTATCTCATCCTCTGTTGCCCCCTTCCCCTCCTTCTTTTAATCTTTCCCAGCCTCAGAGTCTTCAGAGAGGAGCTAAAGCAGAGAATATAAAGTTCTTTGAAAAGTGTGCATAGCTGTGTCCTTGGTACCTAGTACAGCATTAATGTATCAGTAAATATGAATGAGCAGTATTTCTGACCTCAAAATGCTTACAATTAAATAGAAAAGACTAAGAAATATTTATGGTTCAACATCATTACCTACCTGTGCACGCATGCTCAGTTGTGTCAGACTCTGTGACCCTTTGGACTATAGCCTACCAGGCTTCTCTGTCCTTGGGACTTTTTAGTTAAGAAGACTGGAGTGGATTGCCATGCCCTCTTCCTGGGGATCTTCCTGACTCAGGGACCAAACCCCTGTCTCCAGTGTTTCCTGCATTGCAGGTGGATTCTTTCCAACATCATTAGCATATTAATAAAGATGTGACAAGGGACTGCTGGAATCTCATTTCTAATGCTAATCTCATGCTAATCCTGGTATCAGTGAAGAGTCCCTGAAGGAGGTGATGGATAAATCTTGAAGGCTGAAGAATTAGGGTAGAGAAGGGACTTTCAGAAGATATAGGGTGAGCAAAGGCAGAGTGTAGAGTCATCCATAAGGTGGTTGGCCATAGGAGTGTGGAGTTCATGGAAGAGTGCTTCTAATATATTTGCTTGCTGGTAGTATTGATAAAGGACATGCAGTGAGATCAGAATGATACTTAATGACCTCAAGAAGATTCTGGATGCTTCCATTTAATGTTCTCTGTGAACATACGATATGTTAAGAATCTCCTGCAGAATAGACAGGGAATAAACAACAGCCACGTCTATGATCCTTAGCTTGTTGCCCCTTCTGCCAGGGCAGAGGGGAGGAGGTGGAATCAGGACATTGCCTATCTCTGAGATAAACATCTCCAGAATGCCTCATAGTCTGCTGGCAGTAGATCTGCAGTCGTAATGGCAAGTTCTTAGAAGAGCTTGGAGTGATCTGAGTATTCTGTAAACACCTAAAAAAATGGGCTGTGTATAATCATAGTTATTAAAAATTATATTAATAATAATATTAGATAACATTACTTATTACATGCCAAATACATGTTGGCTCTTGGCACACATGAACTTTGATTTTCAAAAGAAACTGAGGCACAGAGAAATTATGCAACTTGCCCAAGGTCACTCAGAAAAGAAAATAGTGAAGTGTGGACTTGGTCCAGGTAGTCTGTCTCCTGAGCTCAAACTTTGCAGCTTCCTCCCATAATGCTGTGGTTTCTCCTGAAAATTTAATGCTGCTTTTGGAGCCAAGACCCACACACACCATCTGCTTTTTCAGATATTCATACCATCTTTTTTCCAGACATAGAATTCAGAGTCAAACTTAGAGAGGTCTAGGGAGAGGTAAACAGTCTGGTCACCTTTAGTACTTCTGGAAAAGATGCTCTTAGAACAAAACAAGCGTTTCCCAACCGCCAGCAATATGCTAGATGACTCTGAATTTGTGTGGGCCACCATTTCCATTTTGATAGATATATACTTTAAAAATATGTATTAGATACACATTATGCTGATATGCATGTATGCTAAAAGGATAATTACTATAATTTTTAATTTTTAGAAATATCAAAAATATTTAACTGGACAAATAATGTTATAATAACTTGTTTATCCATAATTCAATGCAGAATTTTGATAGTTGATTTATTTACTGGCTTATTCATTCAACAAATACTTATTGAGCATTTAATATGGGTCAGGTGCTGTTCACAAATAAACTAACAAATATCACTGCTATTTCAGAGCTAGCATTCTAGTGGGGAGAAACAGATGAAAATTTAGAAACACAAATAACATAATCTATTAAAAGATGATAGATACCATGGGAAAGTAGAACACGGTAACAGAGGAAATGCCAATAAAGATAAAGAGTGAAATTTAAAATTTTTTTGTTTTAACTAAAAATCATTACAAATAAAGCTGAAATTTCTGTTTAAAAAAATATTGTTTTACATTGCATGCCTTTCTCTGGAACATTCTCTTTACTATGCCTAATTTTATTAATGTTCTGCTGAGGCCAGAGACATATTTTCTTTTAAAGTGAATAAATAAATAATTAAAGTTAACAAAATTAAATATCACATAATTAAGCATCTAAAGAAAAGTATTATTAAATAATGGTAAGAGTACAGCATGGATATGGCAAAAAAGAAAAAGGAAAGAATACTATTTGAGTGGGCTTCCCTGGTGGCTCAGTGGAAGAGAATCCATTTGCCAATGCAGTACATGTGTGTTCCATCTTGGTTTGGGAAGATCCCCTGGAGAATGAAATGGCAACTCACTCCAGCATTCTAGCCTGGGAAATCCATGGACACAGGAGCCTGGCGGGCTACAGTCCAAGGGGTCTCAAAAGAGTTGGACACAATTAAACAAAAACTGCTTGAGTCGTTAAATTATGGACTTATTTAAAGAGGGAACACCAAACATTTTCCCCCTCCAATTGACTCTATGTTGATAGGACGAGAGAAAACTAGAGTTACTCACCATACCCAAGTCAGCTCTTGATACTCAAGATGGAATGTTTCCTCACAAGGCCTATGGGGAAGATTTCATTACCTAAACACATCTGGGTTCTACAGTCTGCAGCTTTTTTCTCTGCTTACTTACATGATCATTTCTGTGGAGACAGCAGATAAAATACAGAGAAGAATATAAAAGCTAGACTATAACAACCCATTATTTTATGCTCTACAGCTATACCTACGTGATGCTGATGTTCAAGTGAGCGTAGATCGTGCGATTGTCAAGGCTCTGATGGGCGCAGGATGCCGGCGTTCCCTCGAAGGGAAGGCAATGCCAAGTGTTGAGGATGAGTTGCAAGCCTTTCCTCAACCACCTAGTTACCGTCAAGTCAGCTTTGTTAGAATAAGGCCCTGACATTAAGTGTGAACCCAAGCAGGAAAAAGTCCTCTCCTATTTTAACATTACTTACTTAAGAATGAGTAACAAATAATCACAGCTAACATTTATTGAACATTACTATGTGCTAGATATGTGCTTATGCTCCACATGCATCATGCTATTTGATTCCCATGATGAGGTCCTATGATGATTTCCATCTCACAGGTGAAGAAACATAGGTTCAGGGAAGTTAATTAACATGTTCCAAATTATATCAAAAGTCAGTCAAGCCCAGATTGTCTGACTGAAATTTGTACTAATCCTATGTGAATCTGTAAGTAACTCTACAGGTTAAGAACAAAGGGTATTGCAAGGGTTTCCCTGGTAGCTCAGTGGTAAAGAACCACTTGCCAGTGCAGGAGGCTTGGGTTTGATCGCTGATCCGGGAAGATCCACATGCCATGGAGCAGCTAAGCCTGTGTGCCACCACTACTGAATCTGTGGGCCTGGGAGCTGCAACACTGAGTCCACGTGCTGCAACTGCTGAGTGAAGCCTGTGCACCCCAGAGCGCGTGCTCCACAACAAGAGAAGGCACAGCAATGAGAAGCCCGTGCTTCCCGACCAGAGAGCAGCCCCCACTCACCACAACTAGAGAAAAGCCTACGCAGCAACGAAGCTCCAGCACAGCCAAAAAATAAAAACAGTTTTAAAAAAGAGTCTCTCTATTCCATGCAGGAGTGGCAGAAAATGTAATGGTTGAGAGAGCAAATGCTAGTGATACACGTGTCAGAGTTTTAATTCTGGCTCTGCTATGCATTAGCCATGTGGATTTGGGAAATTTACTTACCTCTTATGACTTACAACATCTCACGTTTTAGAGAACTTTCAGTCTCTCAGAGCCTTACTGTTTTTGCGATTGTTGTCACCATAACCATCAACATCACAGCTATCACACCTTGTTCTCTCGCCTTAATTTTTTCCCATTCTGAAATTGCCGTGCTATTCCTTCAATCTCTTGGATCAAGGAGTGGCTACAATGTTCTACCACCACTACTAATAATAGTAACAAGAGTAAACATTTATTGTATGCTTACTATACGCCCAGTGCTTTCAGTGCATTACCTCATTCGATCTTTACTACTGCCTGGGATAAATATAGTGTCATTTATAATTTATAGTTAGAATTCATCTAGAGCACAGCACTACTGCTTTCACATCCTTTTTACCAACTGACCACCAGACCACCAGCTGGCTTGGGACCTCCAAAAAGGCATACTGGAAATAGCATGGAGTTTCCTGCAGGAAACTGAACACTTCAGGAGTCTGACACTAAAAGGGTTTGGAACTATCCACTGAATGACAGCAATGGTTGCTCACGGAATTTCTGTTTCCCCTGTTCTAACTTCCTTTGCCACAGGGGCAGGCCAAACACCTCCAGTTCCTCTTAAGAGAGGGAGTTGGAAAAACAGTAAGACCAGTGACTCACCTGAGAAGAACACGCAGAGAGCAGTGACAAGGAATCAGACTTAAACATTGCAAATTCCAGTCACTCCTTTTCCTTGTTAACAACCTTGACTGCCTTTGAGTAAAAGATGCTATTATAAAAGACAAACGTATTTGGAGTGATAATAATCTTCTATTACATAATATAACTTTCTCCATATTTGCTATTATTTATTCAATGGCAAATTTAATAACATTTATTGGAAAACCATAGAAAATGGAAAAAAAACAGTTAAGCTGTCTTCTATGATTCAGTCTACACTTCGATTAAATTTAAATTATTCTCTTCCCATGGCTATACACTCTTGCCCCATTTTTAAAAACCTGAAGTCCAGGGTAGCAGAGACCAAGAGCATCCCAGAGGGCAGCAGCACGAATTCACTCCCCTCCAGCCCCCGCAGCTCCTTTCGCCCATCTCCCCTCCCCCTTAGCCGAGTCGCTTGCCATTGGTGGTTGCCACGACAACCGGCAGCTGCCAGGGCAGGCAGCCTCTACCGCAGCAGGGGTGGGGCTTCGGAGGAGGGGGCAGGAGAGGAGGAGCCAGAGGAGGTGTCTGCTGCAAGTTCCTGGCTGCTTCTGAGCTCACCCCATCCTCCGAGAGGGAGGAGGCCAAGTGGTGATGCTGCTGCTTCTGCCGCTTCGACTGCTGATACTCCAGTGAGGGCTGGAAGGGTGTTCCTATTAGCACCATCGCCAACCAGAGAGGGAGGGGAAGAAATCCCGGCAGCCGCTGCTGATGTTGGGTTCGGAGGCTGCATCCGACTCGGTCACAAGGAAAATGGATTCAGTTCGCATCTTTCCTTCCTTTCAACAGCTTCTCCGGATCTCAGCATGGTAAGTAGCAGGGAGCGAGGTTACCTTCTTGATTTAGCTGGCAATTAAATGACCTGTGTATACATTCGTGGCCTTCATTGAACAATGACTCCCTCAGAGATGGGGAGGAAGATGTGAAGACAGTGATGGGGCTGGGAGAGAGGAAGGTTGCCAGGGAGAGAAGTAAGGAGGCATCTGCTTGTGTTAAAGAAATGTATATATGGTGTTCTGATTTTATCTTGAACTGGCTCAGAATGCAGACTGAGCCACTTGGTTCCTTTCCTTCCAAGCTTAGCAACAGAATCAGGGGGTGGAAAAAGAGCTCCCAAGAAATAGATGTTATTGAAAGGAATCATTTCATTTGCAGCTCTCACATATAGGGTCGGGCCTTCCTTCAAAAACACATTTGGTGCCTCCTAAGCTTGCAGGCCCAATTATAAGGTGATTTTGCTTATTTCCTTCATTGCTAAGAAAAGGTAGCCCCAGAATTTAGCCTTTTATTTCATATTCTGGTGTACTCTTGCTGAGAAATAATTTGCCAGATAGAGTTTAATTTTTAGTGTACAGATTTGATGGTGATCACACAAATGGATACCCTGTGGATATGCATATCATCTATACACATGTTACTTAGCATTTATGAAACATATTTATATGCAGAGTGTGCTTTGCAATGATTTTTATGGGTTTTAAATGCCCTTGCATGCTTGGAGATAATTGCATATTTTTGAGACCGTGCTTCTGGTTTGTATTATTATTCATTGACTTCATTTGGATTAATGCAAGATTTATTCTTGTTATTGTCCCTTAGTTTCATTGTGACCACTTAGGACAGTCTGTATTATAGCCTGCCTTTTTCCTTTATTTTTAATTGGGGTTTGTGTGGGTGATTTGAGAGCCCTGAATTTACACTGATGGGAAAGGGAGGTGGCTTGTGGTGTTATTTTGTGTCCAGCATCTTGCCAAGGGAATGTTGAAAGACATCAGTTTTCTTGAAATTCTGTCCCAGCCCTTTCATGTTTATGTGTTGTGTCCCAGGAAGCACAGATGAGCTGGAACGTGAATTGCATTCATTTTATTTACTAGTGCTGCTATTTGCTGTTCATGCCTTCAGCATCCAGGCACCATTTTACAGTTCCCTCAAGTGTTGTATTATGGATCTACTTCTTTGGGTGGTCAAGCAAGAAAGTGGGATTGTTTTGAACATCTAGGTATTCCCAAGTAACCTAACCATTTCCAAATTAGCCCGCTTGTACAATGAAATGAAACAAGCGAATGAGCAAAGCTCAGCTTGAGAATGTATGGCTTGTAGGCAAAATGGGGGGCTATTGTAGTTTACAAATGCTTAGTGGGATCTGCTTGATATTCTACTGTATCACAGCTTTAAGGCAGCTCAGGGTACTAAAGATGCCTGAGATGAGTAAAGTACAAGGCTCCATTACCACCCAGGATAATGGATTTTGTTGAATTAAAGCCAGAAAAATCCTTGCAGGTAAAACTGTATTAGTAACATTACATTTAGCATGTGAACTATTTTTTATCCATCTCCCTCTTCTCTAACAATATCATTGTCAGTGCAAACATTTTTTAAGATGTAAGAAAACACTTGTTTTAATCCTGCATTTTGTTTTACACACTGCTCGCCTTCATTTACAATTTTTACATGCATTTAAATCAAGTTTATAGTTTAATTTCTCTAAAAATAAATGTCCTGTTTGGTTTATATAGTGGAAGGCTCTTCAGCAACTTAATGGGAAGAATAGATTTAATATGCTCATGGCATGTCATATATAGAGTCACACCTCCATCAAGTCATGCTCAAGTCATGCTTGTGGGCCTTATCACAACTACATAAAGTAGAACAGGGAAAGAGGTCCTGGACTTGTGTGCCATAACAAAAATTGTAAACGCACTGCATCCTGAATCTTTAATGATAACTTTTGACTTGTAAGAAAATTTCAGCAAGCTTTAAACAAAATTAAGATACGTTGTAGTTGACCCTGTTTCATGCAATGAAAACAGTTATCTTGGGCATTGTTTTATTTCCTTTGTTTCAAATGTTCGTTGGAATGTGGTTTTAATAAAGGTGAAGTTGGCACAGTTTGAGCAGAAGCAAATCACAGTAAGTCATGGACACAGAGCTGTCAGCAGTGTTTCAGCTGTGTGGTCAGACTTCATGGGAACGCATGTGTAGATTTGATCCTACAACCTTGGATGATTATATGACCTTTGCTGAGGGCCACAGAAAAGTAAACTATTTTTAGTTTAGTGGGGCCTAGATACAAAATAATTCAAGAATCTGATGTCAGAAAATACAAAATATATGGAAGATATGTACATGTTATTATTTAAATGTGCTGTTTATTTAGCAAGCAAAGTTAATTACCTTTTACTCAAATACTGTCTTGAAAATGCCATTCTTGTTATAATGTTAAATATCTTGACTGGTATTTAAACTTTCATAAAGCTTGCTTTATTTGAGATAAAACACATATTATCTAATTTCTCACTTTGGGACAGAGGATATTCCTTGTTTCTTCAAGTGACCTCAGAACATATTTCAGTTTTACATGCATGCTTCAAGCTCCATCTGGGTACTTAGAAAATATCTGGAGAGTCAAAACTGTTTTCTACATTTCTCATGGGTTCATAGAAAAATTATTACAATGGTTTTCATAGTGTTGGTACCTAAAAGAAAACAAAATTCATCTTGGAAGTTTTAACATAAATCACTCAGTTGGTTTTTACTGGAATAAGTAAACTAGATGTATACTTGGGTATTACTCTGAGAGGTCAGTTATAATTCCCTGTGTTTGTACATCCCAACTAATTTCTTACCATGTGAAAATGTTTTTCCAAACATGATGAATTAATCAATTGAAAAACAACTGTTTGTAGAGCTCTTATATGACTAGCACAATTTTCGTATTCTAGCCATATAGAATTTCCTTAGGGTGTGTGTAAGCTGTACACACATGAAATTAGTTAATGATGAAAACAATATAGTTATAATTAACACCATCATTATACCTTTTCTTAATATAATTCTTAAAGTCTTTTATAATTCTTGAAGTCATTTTGTATTCTTTATCTATCATCTTATATCCTCCCAAATTCTATCATGTGAGTAAAGGTAGTGCCATAATAATTATTTTGCATAAGAGGGAAGAGGCTTGGGAGATTAGGCTTGCTCAGTATTGGGTTTGGTAAACAGTCTAATTGGGCCTAAATTCTACTCTCATGAGACCAAATCTACCATATTAGAAAATTTAACAAATTATCTTGCTGATTTGAATTTTAAAATGTCAAATAAATTAAATCTGCATTAAATGTAGCTCATTTTATTTGACTATTTCGGGGGGCCATGATATGTTCTTTGGTCACATTGAATTTCCAGATAGACTAAGTGCATTCTTTAGACATCAGCCAAAAAAAAGGATTGACACAAAATTATTTTGGAGAAAATCTGGGATTCACGATATTTCATAAAACATAGAAACATTTGTCTGGGAAAAAATTAGAACTTTGTTGGACTGATGTGGACTTATTTTATGGCTGAGTATTGTTTTTGTTTTTAATGGCATACAAGTTGTGGGGAGTAACAGTTTCTTGCTGTGCTGTGTGTGTGTGCTCAGTCACTCAGTCATGTCTGACCCCCTGGACTGTAGCCCACCAGGTTCCTCTGTCCACAGGATTTTTCAGGCAAGGATACTGGAGTGTGTTGCCATCTTCCTCTTCCAGGGGATCTTCCTGACCCAGTGATTGAACCTGTTTCCTGTGTCTCTTGCATTACAAGTGGAATGTGATGGCTTTACCCACTGAGCCACCAAGGAAGCCCTCTTCTGTGCTTAGGACCAAATTATTTGAAGAAACTTAGCCATACCTCCTACCTATATGTCCATGTATCTGTGTTAAGCATCTCTCAACCTCCATGTTCTTAAAAATTAAAATATTAAATCATAAATAAGTGTACATAAGTTTAACAACCTTATGATATTTTGTGGACATTCATGTTTATGCTTTTCTGAGCCATCAAAAATTACTTTTCTCCAGAATATTCTAATTATTTGCTATCTCCCTTTCTTTGCTACCGTTGTAGGGGCGTACTTTGTCTGACTGTTTAGTAATTCAGTGCTGGCCAGAGAACAAAGTATGCCATCTGAACCGTCATTCTACAATTGCGAAACATCCTTTATAATCAATTAGCTTGCAGTACAAGTGATATCTATCATATTAAAGACATTCTGCTTTAAATCAGTATTCACCAATACAGTTAAATGTCCTTTTAAAGACTTTTTTTTCCTTACATTTTAAACATAATATCCTCATTGTTAGAATAAAAAAAGATAAGGCAGAAATGTGTAAGAAAATCACCCATAATCTATCATCAAGAAGTAATTACTGTTAGTACTTTGAAATACTTCCTTCTAGATTTTTTTTCTATATGGCATATAGATTTTTTTTATAAACACACTCAGGTATATAATTTCATAAATGGGGCCATACTCTGAGCACTGTTTTATAATTTTTAAAAAATTTTATTTAAAGTGGCCATCTTTCCATGTTAATGAAATATGCCTCTAGTAAATTTTTAATCTGTGTGCATTTATCTTGATGACTCAAGATATTTTCCTCCACTTTGGGGTCTTCATTCTTTGCTTTTAAATACAGGAGCTCCTACTTCATTTACAGCAGCTGTGCTTCAAGCATTGTTTTTCAGGAAATATGAGATCTGTTATTCTGACTTGCCATTGCATCTCACAATGGATATTAAATTGACCTTGGTCTTCTTTTGTCTGCTGATAAAGAATAAGTTTTGGGCCCAAGTCAGAGAAATCCTGGTTTGAATTGCTAAGAATTTCACCAGGTGCATCCCTAAGCAATAAGTACAGAAACAAAAATCTCTTCCAGATTTGTGTTACTTATCCTCAGTATGGTAGGGGCACCCTATAGTCCTAACCTCTGTGACCAACTTAAATCCTTCATAAAAATCATTTAAACAACATACATTAGCTATCACATGATTTAGACTAAACTCAGGTATATTTTTGGCATCTGTATGTTTCTTACCCCTGCATAAAGTTTTTAAATGAAAGCCCAGTCTTCTGGCTCTTCCCCTTTTAAAATATGAATGGTGGTTGGATTATTCTTATACTTTATGTTTGAGCTTTAAATGTAACTTTTGGGGACTTACCTAGTGGTCCAGTGGTTAAGACTTTGCCTTCCATATCAGGGTGAGGGTTCAGTCTCTGGTCAGGGAGCTAAGATCTCACATGTCTCATAGCCAAGAAAACAACATAAAACAAAAGCAGTATTGAAACAAATTCGATAAAGACTTAAAAAGTGGTCCACATCAAAAAAAAAAAAATTCTTAAAAAAAGATTTAAAAAATGTCAATCCATGGAGAGGTTTCCTTTAGTATATCTTAAATCTCTGCAATTACTCTTGTACCCTCTCTGTTTCCTTTATAGCATTGATCAAAGTTGCAAAGATAGAGCTATAGTGAAACCTAAGTATGAGGAAAAAGTCTTTGTTCCCTTTCTTTGTTTGACATCTAAATTAACATCATTTACTTCAGTGCTTTAATTCTGGAGTCAACTGCAGTTAAAACAGAGATGGAAAACCAAATGTGACTAGGTTTAGTTGACAGTGTCTATTTAGAAAACTATTCATTGGTATTATTTCAAGAAGGAAATTTTGCTGAGATCATTATGACTCTGAAAAAGCCTTGTGAGCTTGTGCTTCAGAAAAGAGGGTGATACTGTCATCATGCCTTCTGATCCAAACTGGAAATGTTCCCTTGGAAAATGCTACCCAGCATAACCACAGTGAAAATGTAGACCAAGCGTGTTTCTCACCCACATCTCTTATCTGGCTCTTCCTTGTGCAGCATTTCGTGGAGAGAGATACCGTCTAAAAATAACATTTCATGGAGAGGTACTTTCTATGAAAGTACTGACCCATATTTAAGGCCTGTAAACTAGTCATAGGTCAGATATACCTAACTTTAGTATATTTTCCAAAACAAAAACTGTTTTTTTAAAAAATGCAATAATACTAATTGGGACACTTTAAACGAGTCCCATTCTATAAAATCTAGAGTATTGTGTCATTCTACCAATAAAAGAACAGCAAGACAATAATTTTATATAAAAGACAATTGTTGTTCAGTCGCTCAGTCATGTCCAGACTCTTTGCGACCCTATGGACTGCAGCATGCCAAGTTTCCCTGTCCTTCACCATCTCCTGGAGCTTGCTCAAATTCATGTCCATTGAGCTGGTAATTTTGTATAAGACAGTAACCAATCTGGAGAGTTTATATTAAAAACTAACACTCTAAATTCACATGAGAATCCACATGAAGGTAATTCTGCTAATTGGCACTGAGGAGATGGAGAAAGGGACTTAGGTGTTTTGAAGATGTTATAGATCCCAGACTTGTTTTCTTATGAATTTCTTGGATAATTCAGTTCGTAAAACTGGGAACTCTGGAATTACTGGAGTTTCTTCTCCATCTGCTCCCTCGGGTTACCTAGACCTGGAGGAAGAAATTCCTCCTATTCCATTGGTTATCTCTTAAGTAGGAATTTAAGTGGTTGTTAACTAACCACAAAGTGGAATTTTAATTTCAGAGAGCGTATGATTTTTTTGCTGTATTAATGAAGACACTTAAATTATGACAGTTTTATTTTACAAGCACTTCGTTTAATAAAAGTATCTACAAAATTTAGAATTTACAGTATTTTGAGCTAGATGCCTGAGATATAATTAGCAGTCATTAAAAATAAACCATAGCTTTAAAAAAAATGTGAAGTAAAAAGGACGCCTTACCCCTAGTTGTTTTACACGGAAGGAGCATTTGAGCCGTCTTGCTCTCTTCGTAGCTAGACTGTCCCCATGTGAGGCTCCTCAGGGTGCAGTGCCACACTCTGAAACAAGAGAGGAAAATAGCCTGCTACAAGGGAAATTGATTCTTCCACCACTGTGCAACCTTCAGGATTTTTTTTACTCTTTGGATTGAAAAGAGCCCAATCTCAAAAAGCATGCGTAAACATGCCTGATTCACATAATGCTCTTATCTGGACAAGGTTAGCTACACACATTGTCCAGTCTTCTTTTTTTAAATTTTATTTTATTTATTTATTTTTGGTGTGCAGGGTCTTAGACTGGGGAACATTTTTTTCTAGTTATGAAGAGTAGGGGCTACTCTCTAGTTGCAGTGAGCAGGTTTCTCACTGCAGTGACTTCTCCTGTGAAGACAAGATCTAGGGCTCACGTGCTTAATTAGTTGTGGCCTGTGGGCTCAGTAGCACAGACTCAATAGTTACGGTACGCTGGCTTAGCTGTTCCAGCGCACGCGGGATCTTACCCGACCGGGGATGGAACTTGTGTCTCCTATATTGGCAGGCAGGTTCTTTACCACTAAGCCACCAGAGAAGCCAGTTTCCAATCTTTTTTAAGTAATGGTGTATGATTTTATATTGTAACATTTTTCACTCTGTTTACATTTTTTGAAATCAAACCTAAATGACTTAGCCAAGACTGCCTGATGGTAATAAAGAGACAAGATTAATATTTCTAGCTCAATTCAGTTCAGTCACTCAGTCATGTCTGACTTTTTGCGACTACATGGACTGCAGCACACCAGGCTTACCTGTCCATCACCAACTCCCGGAGCTTGCACAAACTCATGTCTGTGGAGGTGGTGATGCCATCCAACCATCTCATCATCTGTCATCTCCTTCTCCTCCTGCCTTCTATCTTTCCCAGCATCAGGGTGTTTTCCAGTGAGTTGGCTTTTCTCATCAGGTGGCCAAAGTATTGGAGTTTCAGCTTCAGCATCAGTTCTTCCAGTGAATATTCAGGATTGATTTCCTTTATTTAGAATTGACTGGTTTGATCTTCTTGCAGTCCAAGGGACTCTCAAGAGTCTTCTCCAACATCACAGTTCAAAAGCATCAGTTCTTCAGCGTTCAGCTTTCTTTATGGTTCAACTCTCACATCCATACTAGACTACTGGAAAAACCAAAGCTTTGACTATACAGACCTTTGACAGCAAAGTAATGTCTCTGCTTTTTAATATGCTGTCTAGGTTGGTCATAGTTTTTCTTCCAAGGAACAAGGGTCTTTGAATTTCATGACTGCAGTCACCATTTGCAGTGATTTTGGAGTCCCCCAAAATAAAGTCTGTCTTTGTTTCCATTCTTACCCCATCTATTTGCCATGAAATGATAGGACTGGATAAATTAATCTTCGTTTTTTGAATGCTGAGTTTTAAGCCGACTTTTTCACTCTCCTCTTTCACTTTCATCAAGAGGCTCTTTACTTCTTTGCATTCTGCCATAAAGGTGGTATCATCTGCATATCTGAGGTTATTGATATTTCTCCTGGCAATCTAGATTCTAGCTTGTGCTTCATCCAGCCTGGCATTTTGCATGATGTACTCTGCATATAAGTTAAAGGAGGGTGACAATATACAGCCTTGACACACTCCTTTCCCAACTTGGAACCAGTCTGTTGTCAAATGTCCAGTTCTAACTGTTGCTTTTTGACCCTCATATACATGTCTCAGGAGGCAGGTAGGGTGGTCTGCTAGTCACTGGCCATTTGCTTACTGTACTTCCACGGACATTTATATGGTTTGAAAACATTAACTGTCCAAATTTATTTTATATAACCCACTTGCTTTGAAACATTGATCTTTGACTGTATAGTCAACTGTAATGTAAGTGACATTAATCCTTTCTTGGTTCACATAGTGCCATCACTAACTACATTCTTGATGTCCTCAAATGTTGTTTTCGTAACAAGAGGATCTTTATGACAGAGAATAGCTGATGAAATACTAGAAAAGCATTTGGTTTAGGGGATAGTCATTTTCCAAAAGAGCACTTTCCCTTGGGTCAATCTGAATTTTTTTTCAAGCTTGATGCTGACTCATTTCTGTTCTTTAAAAGAATTGAGGACATCCATCGTTATCGAGTTTCTTTTATAATTCAAGTGAACCAGTTTATTTCAACAAAAAATGGAATAGTCTTGACCTTCTTAAAAGAAAAATACCTAAAATGATCAGGATATAACAAGTATAAAAAGAAAACTTACTTTTATAACTTACTTTTCAAAATTATCCAGAAAAGAACTAAATTCTTTGAGTACCCATTATGTATTTATTATGGACATCCCTGGTAGCTCAGATGGTAAAGAATCCACCTGCAATGCAGGAGACCCTGGTTCAATTCCTGAGACTGGAAGATACCCTGGAGAAGGGAGAGGCTACCCACTCCAGTATTTTGGGGCTTTCCTGGAAAGAGAGGAAAATAGCCTGCTACAAGGGAAATTGATTCTTCCACCACTGTGCAACCTTCAGGATTTTTTTTACTCTTTGGATTGAAAAGAGCCCAATCTCAAAAAGCATGCGTAAACATGCCTGATTCACATAATGCTCTTATCTGGACAAGGTTAGCTACACACATTGTCCAGTCTTCTTTTTTTAAATTTTATTTTATTTATTTATTTTTGGTGTGCAGGGTCTTAGACTGGGGAACATTTTTTTCTAGTTATGAAGAGTAGGGGCTACTCTCTAGTTGCAGTGAGCAGGTTTCTCACTGCAGTGACTTCTCCTGTGAAGACAAGATCTAGGGCTCACGTGCTTAATTAGTTGTGGCCTGTGGGCTCAGTAGCACAGACTCAATAGTTACGGTACGCTGGCTTAGCTGTTCCAGCGCACGCGGGATCTTACCCGACCGGGGATGGAACTTCTCTCTCCTATATTGGCAGGCAGGTTCTTTACCACTAAGCCACCAGAGAAGCCAGTTTCCAATCTTTTTTAAGTAATGGTGTATGATTTTATATTGTAACATTTTTCACTCTGTTTACATTTTTTGAAATCAAACCTAAATGACTTAGCCAAGACTGCCTGATGGTAATAAAGAGACAAGATTAATATTTCTAGCTCAATTCAGTTCAGTCACTCAGTCATGTCTGACTTTTTGCGACTACATGGACTGCAGCACACCAGGCTTACCTGTCCATCACCAACTCCCGGAGCTTGCACAAACTCATGTCTGTGGAGGTGGTGATGCCATCCAACCATCTCATCATCTGTCATCTCCTTCTCCTCCTGCCTTCTATCTTTCCCAGCATCAGGGTGTTTTCCAGTGAGTTGGCTTTTCTCATCAGGTGGCCAAAGTATTGGAGTTTCAGCTTCAGCATCAGTTCTTCCAGTGAATATTCAGGATTGATTTCCTTTATTTAGAATTGACTGGTTTGATCTTCTTGCAGTCCAAGGGACTCTCAAGAGTCTTCTCCAACATCACAGTTCAAAAGCATCAGTTCTTCAGCGTTCAGCTTTCTTTATGGTTCAACTCTCACATCCATACTAGACTACTGGAAAAACCAAAGCTTTGACTATACAGACCTTTGACAGCAAAGTAATGTCTCTGCTTTTTAATATGCTGTCTAGGTTGGTCATAGTTTTTCTTCCAAGGAACAAGGGTCTTTGAATTTCATGACTGCAGTCACCATTTGCAGTGATTTTGGAGTCCCCCAAAATAAAGTCTGTCTTTGTTTCCATTCTTACCCCATCTATTTGCCATGAAATGATAGGACTGGATAAATTAATCTTCGTTTTTTGAATGCTGAGTTTTAAGCTGACTTTTTCACTCTCCTCTTTCACTTTCATCAAGAGGCTCTTTACTTCTTTGCATTCTGCCATAAAGGTGGTATCATCTGCATATCTGAGGTTATTGATATTTCTCCTGGCAATCTAGATTCTAGCTTGTGCTTCATCCAGCCTGGCATTTTGCATGATGTACTCTGCATATAAGTTAAAGGAGGGTGACAATATACAGCCTTGACACACTCCTTTCCCAACTTGGAACCAGTCTGTTGTCAAATGTCCAGTTCTAACTGTTGCTTTTTGACCCTCATATACATGTCTCAGGAGGCAGGTAGGGTGGTCTGCTAGTCACTGGCCATTTGCTTACTGTACTTCCACGGACATTTATATGGTTTGAAAACATTAACTGTCCAAATTTATTTTATATAACCCACTTGCTTTGAAACATTGATCTTTGACTGTATAGTCAACTGTAATGTAAGTGACATTAATCCTTTCTTGGTTCACATAGTGCCATCACTAACTACATTCTTGATGTCCTCAAATGTTGTTTTCGTAACAAGAGGATCTTTATGACAGAGAATAGCTGATGAAATACTAGAAAAGCATTTGGTTTAGGGGATAGTCATTTTCCAAAAGAGCACTTTCCCTTGGGTCAATCTGAATTTTTTTTCAAGCTTGATGCTGACTCATTTCTGTTCTTTAAAAGAATTGAGGACATCCATCGTTATCGAGTTTCTTTTATAATTCAAGTGAACCAGTTTATTTCAACAAAAAATGGAATAGTCTTGACCTTCTTAAAAGAAAAATACCTAAAATGATCAGGATATAACAAGTATAAAAAGAAAACTTACTTTTATAACTTACTTTTCAAAATTATCCAGAAAAGAACTAAATTCTTTGAGTACCCATTATGTATTTATTATGGACATCCCTGGTAGCTCAGATGGTAAAGAATCCACCTGCAATGCAGGAGACCCTGGTTCAATTCCTGAGACTGGAAGATACCCTGAAGAAGGGAGAGGCTACCCACTCCAGTATTTTGGGGCTTTCCTGGTGGCTCAGATGGCAAAGAATCTATCTGCAATGCAGGAGACCTGGGTTTAATACCTGGGTTGGGAAGATTCTCGGGAGGAGGGCATGGCGACCCACTCCAGTATTCTGCCCTGGAGAATCCTATGACAGAGGAGCCTGGCGAGTTATAGTCCCTTTGTATAGGAGATGATGAGGACATTCTTTGTTCTTTTTGTTTCAGTTCAGTTTAGTCGCTCAGTCGTGTCTGACTATTTGCAACTCCATGAACCGCAGCCACCAGGTCTCCCTGTCCATCACCAACTCCTGAAGTTCACCCAAACCCATGTCCATCGAGTCAGTGATGCCATCCAACCATCTCATCCTCTGTCGTCCCCTTCTCCTCCTGCCCTCAGTCTTTCCCAGCATCAGGGTCTTTTCCAGTGAGT
>SJYC01073946.1:0-14900 GCA_006408675.1 Madoqua kirkii
TTTTTTTTTTTTTGGTTTGGCTCCATCCCTTTAATCTTTCTGCAGTTATTTCTCCACTGATCTCCAGTAGCATATTGGCCACCTACCATCCTGAGCAGGTCATCTTTCAATGTCCTATCTTTTTGCCTTTTCATACTGTTCATGGGGTTCTCAAGGCAAGAATACTGAAGTGGTTTGCCATTCCCTTCTCCAGTGGACCTCATTCTGTCATACCCCATTGTTAGTTTCATTGAGTTAGACAAGGCTATAGTCTTTTTTTTTTTAAAACACAAAGAAAACATTTTTAATCTGAAAGTACAGTATCTTGAAAAGCACAGTAGTACAGGACAATAGGGGCTGCTATCGAGTGAACAGGCAAGAGTTACTGACTGGAGAGGGAGGGGAGGTGGGAGATGGTAGAGCTGAAGGGGCATCAGCAACAGGAGACAGGGCAAGCTGCGATTTCATACCTGCAGTTAATGGCACAGGTTCTGGTTCCTTGCTGGATTCAGTTCTGTCTACCTTCCTGAAGGAACAATCCAGTCATGTCTGAGTGGTGGCTCTTTTTCTCATCCCAGATGCCGCAGCAGCCCTGGACTGCACTCTTGGCTGCTGCAGGCTTCATGTTCCATCCTGCATTTGGATCCTGTGCCTCAAAACCTAACAGTTCCTCCTCAGACAGAGCTGACTTATGTAATTAGGGGAAAACACACGCTTGCGTCTTTGAACGTTCACAACTTGAAGGTTCATATATAGAGATTTACAGTAGAATGAACTGAGTGAAGTCGCTCAGTCATGTCCAACTCTTTGCGACCCCATGGACTGTAGCCTACTAGGCTCCTCTGTCCATGGGATTTTCCAGGCAGTAGTACTGGAGTGGATTGCCATTCCCTTCTCCATATGGTCTATCTTTTTGTTTAGAGCTTGTTATCTTTTGGTCATTAATTCTACTAAGGTTTGGTAGACATTTTGTGATTGGTTTGTTCCACAGTATGGTAAAAAATATGCCTGCAGGAGACCTGGATTCGATGCCTAGAATGGGAAGATACCCTGGAGAAAGGAAAAGCTACCCACCTCAGTATTCTTGCTTGGAGTATTCCATGAACAGAGGAGACTGGTAGGGTACAAACCATGGGGTCGCAAAGAGTCGGACACAACTGAGCCACTTTCCCTTTCACTATGAAGGTTCATTCCAAGTTCAGGTGAGGATTATGTACTACATCTAGATTGTGTATGTGTGCTCAGGTGCTCCATCACATCCAACTCTTTGTGACCCCATGGACTGTAGCCTGCCAGGCTTCTCTGTCCATGGGATTTCTCAGGCCAGAATACTGGAGTGGGTTGCCACTTCCTTCTCCAGGGGATCTTCTTGACCCAGGAATCAAACCTGCATCTCCTACATTGGCAGGCAGATTTTTTACCACTGTGCCAACTTGAGAAGTAGCTTTCATTCTGCTACACATAGTTATTTCCCAGTTAAGTCTTGTTTTTGTTCTTTAGAGAAACATTCAGTTTTCATTAATCTAGAAGCTGAAAGGAATTTAACCCAGTAGGTGAGCATTTGATAAAAATGAACTATCTATATGAAATCTAATGCTATTGATCTGGTTTGGGGGCAGTCAGAGTGTCATTTCAACCAGACAATTTGTAGCTTCAAGTGTTTCCTCTCTGCTACATCAATTATTTGTTTTATCTCTTACATAATTAGTAAGCAAAGACATTTTTCACAATAACTAATATGTATTTAATACTTTATTTTACAAGTTATAAAGGACTTTTCATACTTTAAATTTTCACAAGCATGTAGGATAGTAAGAGAAGATAGTACATATTATGTGACATTGTATTATATTATGTTACATTATTTTATGTTATATCATTTATAATCATTCTCAGAACAAAGTTCAGATTATCTACCTGTGTCCAGCATAACCTCACCACTGAGTGGAACTATGAGATGCAAATCCAGATTTCCTTACTTTAGAATTCATTTGTTTTATGAGATGTGGCCCCACACAACCAAATGATCCATCAGTATGTGAATGAGAGCCCAAGAACTATGACATGATCTGACCTGCACTCTAAGTCCTAACTCAGGTGCTAAGGAAATTTAGGTCACTTGGTTATCCTCACTGAGTCCTTCCTTTCATAGATAATCAGTGGGTGTATATCTGTATATGGAAAGATCTTTGGGCAGGGGTTTTAGAGGGATAGGGGATGAAAAGTTTCCACATGTGTATCATTGCCATTATCACCAGTGCCACAAAAGCCTAGTTGAAGGTCCCCAAAATAGAAAGCATTCATAGGCTTCCAATTGTTATCCCTGGTCCCTGTCCAAAAGTAACTTCTATGTTTTATAAGGAAAAGGGGCCAAATTTAATAGAATATTAGCACATGTACCACTTAGATGGAATTCATAAATAGCACTTCTGTTTTCAGCACAAGTCTTTGTTTTTGTGAAGTGACCACAGTGGCTTCTAGCTAATTGGCCTGAATTGTTAACGCACATGTTCATGAGGATGGTTTTGAATCCTCATAGTATTCAATCCTGTCTTTCTTCTCTGAAGATATACTTCATTTGCTAAGCCAAATATAGTATTTAGCTTAATAAATAGAGGTTATAAGGCACATTAATCTACTTTATGAACAAAATTCAGGTTAAAAAAAAACACTAAGAAATTTCTTTCAAAATACATTTGACTTTAATGTTAGTTGTTGTTGCATCGTTGGCTTGTGTTTCTTTTACTACGCTTCCTAGATGCCAAGCATTGCCCAAAAGTTGTTGCATGCATACAACAACACTCTTTGAAGAAGGTAATAGTATCCCTATTTTATTCATCCCTCAACTAAGGTTTATTGATTTGCCTGTCCCTGTATATAGGTGAGATATATTTGATAAATTATTTGTAATTTAATACTTAAGATTAATTAATAACAGATGGAACTAGGTTCTGAACTCAATTCTTCCTGACTCCAATGTCATATTACCTAATGAGCTAAACCTTTTCCTTCTTGCAGTGAAAACTTATTTGTGCTCCTGAAAATTAAATAAAGAAAGGGCAAATGTATTTTAATGCTATTATATTTTAAAATATTAATCGAGACCCAGTTCTTGCTAAGTAAGGATAGTAACGCTCTGTTAAAATTGACACCCGAGAACAAAGTCCACACAACCATAGTTTCTTCATTGAGGAATGAAAACAAAGTTGAATGAACTCGTCCTAAAACCATTTGGATTTTTTGTTTTAATAACTCTTAGGAGATTACTTGTGAGTTACGTGTATTTGGCAACATAATCTGGGATTCTCTCTTTAAAACAAATATTTAAATAGGTATTAAATATATTTTAAAAGAGAATATTCTCTAGTTTTCCTTTCTACTTTTTTGAAGCAATAAAAATCCCCAGAAAACCTTGTATGCTGTGTTTGTCACAATTCTGTAAACTGAAATTTTCTTTTTCTCTGAAGAGATTGAGAGAGCAGTTTTACAAGAATTTCATTTCTGGAAAAAATCCTCAATTGTGAAAAGGACTGAGCAGTACAAATCCCAGAATTTAATACTATGAAGAGCATATTCCTGTACTCTTATAGTTTCCAAGGTTCTAAATTCATGCAACTTAAAACTTCTTTTGTTTCAGTTTTTTGCTTGTACTGAATAGCTGGAATTTTGACAAGAGTAAGTTTGGGTGAAAGAAGGTTGAAACCTTGATTTGCCTGTCCTTGTATATAGGTGAGATATATTTGATAAATTATTTGTGACCTATGCCAATCATTGAATGTAATGAAACTCTCTAAGGAGTATGTTGTAGGAAAAGGTTCAGTGACTTAGGAAAACATGTAAGATACGTCTTTTAAATTAGAAGAAAAAGAGAGTTCAAAAATCAAAAGATGGAATTTAATATCAGTTTTGTGAAAAGAGAAAAAATTCCATAAACATATATATTTTGTAAGTGCAAATCAAAATAGTAACAGGAATTAGGGGTGGGAGGTGGGAGGGGGTACAGGATTGGGAACTCATGTACACCCCTGGCGGATTCATGTCAATGTATGGCAAAACCGATACAGTATTGTAAAGTAAAATAAAGTTAAAAAAAAAAGTAACAAGAGTTAGATCTGGGTAGTAACTTTGGGGCTTCCCAGGAGGCGCTAGTGATAAAGAATCTGCCTGCCAATGCAAGAGACATAAAGAGGTGTGAGTTAGATCCCTGGGTTGGGAAGATCCCCTGGAAGTGGGCATGGCAACCCACTCCAGTATTCTTGCCTAGGAAATCTTCTGTGGACAGAGGAGCTTGGCAGGGTACAGCCCATAGGCTTGCAAAAAGTCTGACTACACAGCTGAATCAACTTAGCACACTAGTAACTGCAGATGGTGATTGCAACCATGAAATTAAAAGACACTTGCTCCTTGGAAGAAAAGTTATAACCAACCTAGACAGCATATTAAAAAGCAAAGACATTACTCTGTAAACAAAGGTCCATCTAGTCAAAGCTATGGTCTTTCCAGTAGTCATGTATAGATGTCAGAGTTGGACTATAAAGAAAGCTGAGCACCAAAGAACTGATGCCTTTGAACTGATGTTAGAGAAGACTCTTGAGAGTGCCTTGGACTGCAAGGAGATCTAACCTGTCAATCTGAAAGGAAATCAGTCCTAAATATTCATTGGAAGGACTGATGGTGAAGCTGAAGCTCCAATACTTTGGCCACCTGATATGAAGAACTGTCTCATTGGAAAAGACCCTGATGCTGGGAAAGATTGAAGGCAGGAGAAGAAGGGGATGACAGAGGATGAGATGGTTGGATTGCATTACCAACTCGATGGATATGAGTTTGAGTAAGCTCTGGCAGTTAGCGATGGATAGGGAGGCCTGGCATGCTGCAGTCCATGGGGCTGCAAGGAGTCGGACATGACTGAGTGACTGAACTGAACTTTATGAGAAATTTCTTTGTTGGTTTTGTTTATGATTTCCAAATTTACTAAAATAAACTTTACTTATTTATCTAGTAAAATATGGTGAATATTTTTAAAAGAAAAGCATTTCTAAATTATCCACAAATCCAAATAATTAGCTGTCCAGAGTGACTTTGCAGGGCTTCTGAAAGATAGAAGTTCTGCTCTCTCTGGGTCAGAGGATCCAAGTTGGCTTCTGTGAACAGCCACAATGTCCCTGGTGAACCAGAGACATAAAGGAAGGCTGGGAGGATGGGGTCATCCTGGCTTTCTAAGCACACACTCATACATACGCAAACAGATACCCACTGAATGTCATCCTAAAATTTTGAGAAAAAGATCCTTTCACAAAATTGTTTGAGAACCCAATGATATAATTAATATTATGTGTGCCAAAATATCTAATTTCTTTAAAATCTAATTTTTAAAAAAATTTTCACTTGGATATTCATCATCTTACTTTCACCAGCCTCTAGTAGTTTTAGTTCACAGTGTTTATCTGAATCAGACAAAACTCCAAGCTTAACACCATGTGATTCATTTTCACTGAAGACCTCAAATAAGGTTTATATGATGAGAGAGCATAAATACACACAAATTCTTCAGAATTTTGACCTTTTTCCCTTTAGGAAGTAAACACAGTTACCACCACCATGAAGGACCTGCTTACGCTTTTGCTGCCCCCTCTATAATTTAGATGAAGTGACATTTTTCCAATGTTTGATCTAATAATAATGATAATGCTGGGATGCTGCTGCTGCTAATGGCAGTTCACACTTTGAGGGTGGGGGTCTGGAGTTGCACAGCTCCAGGGAGCACTGTGAATGGTGCCTCCTAGAGTTGTGCAGGGGAACAGTACTGAATGAGCACCTGTTGTTGTTGCCTTGTGAAGTTCTGAACACTTTGCAAATATAACACCTTGGCTGTGGGTACTATTGTACCCCTTTCTTACTCCTGTAGTTGAGGAAACTAAGACAGAAAAATGTTCAACCAGCTAACAAATGATTTTCTGAATGGTTCCTAAGTATTTGTCTTTATACTAGGTATATGGGATAAAGGTGAGGTTCTTATTTTCAAAAGGTTTATAAGGTAATTAAGGAGACAGATCTATAAACAAGAGTTATCAGTAAAATAAGAGTTAACAGTTGTAATGGTATGGCTTTCCTATTCAGCCACCAAAGGACATACATAGCCTCCAAAAAAAAAAAAAAAAGGAATACCTTAAATTTTGTCATCAAGATACAGAGTCTTATTTTAGCTGACTGTATTTGATCTTTACTAAAGAAATAAAAATAGAATGTGAAAGACTTTTAGTGAGTATTTCCTGTTGCTTTGTTACACATAGTAATACTTACCTCTGATCATATATTTTAACACTACCTGACCAAACCCATTTAATTGATCTAAAGCTAACTTAAGGTCTTATTTCTTATGTGAGTTACTAACCAGAGTTAAAGTTTTCTCTTCATAAAATCATCTGGTCAACCTGTGTAATTAGAAAGTAGGGATGTATTAGGACATTTTGAGAACAGAACTTTAATATACTCTTCAAACCAAATGCAAATGAGTATTCTTTGAATTTGTAGCCATAATTTTAATTCAAAGGAAAATCATGTTTAAAAATAAATCTGACACCTATATGTGTGGAGGAATGAAGAGTGGGGAACATACAAAGATGAGTAAGACTCAATCCCAAAGGTACGCAGTAAGCAGTTAGGCACTAAAATTATGCTGAGAGACTCAGAGCCTTTATCAGAACATAAGAATGTTTGAAACTGGATATCAAACATGTGAAAATCTATACAAGAAAACTGAGAAACAGCCATCAAGGAACATAAATGAAGGAAATGAGTAAATTCATGATGATTAAAGATTGAATTTATTCATCTGAAAGTGGAGGAGAGGCATTATAACCTGCCTTTCAAAAGGAATGTCATAGTGACATGGAATATCACTGTATATATGGTGACAAAGGGGCTTCCCTGGTGGCTCAGAGGTTAAAGTGTCTGCCTGCAATGCGGAAGACCTGGGTTTGATCCCTGGGTCGGGACGATCCCCTGGAGAGGGAAATGGCAACCCACTCCAGTATTCGTGCTGGAGAATCCCATGGACGGAGGAGCCTGGTGGGCTATAGTCCATGAGGTCGCAAAGAGTCGGACACGACTGAGAGACTTCACTTTCACTTTACATGGAATATCTATATCTATCTATCTATCTGTCTATCTATCTATCTATATATATATAGTGACCTATTTCCAAAGAATAGTGCAGATTATGAATTTTTAAAATAAAGCAAAACAAAATCACATAAACAATCACTTTGCAGCATGAATAATTTGCTGTGTTTTGAATTTTAATATACTAACTTTATCACTTGTGATGTATTAGAAAACAGTGTAAGACTGAGGTAAGAATGACTGTTAAATCCTTAAGAGAAAATTATGAATAGCTTCCTACAGTTTTTTTTGCCTTTGAACCTTTCCTGGCATGTGAATATAATGAGGCCACATACATGCACAGTAAGTATTGGAAAACATGTTAGATACATTGATTTCAGCTACAGTCAAGGAACTCTTTCCTGATTATTCTTTCTGTATTTAATACAGAAAAACATCACTGAGAAAGTGAGGGAAAACATAAATCCAAAAGGGAAAATGTAACTGAGTATTTGATGAGAGTATTGATCCTGATCCACCTGCCTTTGGTGTTTTTCCTTCTTTGAGCTGTGATTATCAGTACTCCAACTTCTATATTAAATAATCTGTAGACTCTCTCTCTCTCTCTCTCTCTCTCTCTCTCTCTGTGTAGTCAAATGCCACTGAGACAGAGACCTATAGAAAGTGAAAGTGAAGTTGCTCAGTCCTGTCTGACTCTTTGTGACCTCATGGACTATAGCCCACCAGGCTCCTCTATGGGATTCTCTAGCACGAATACTGGAGTGGGTTGCCATGTCCTTCTCCAGGGGATCTTCCCAACCCAGGGATCGAACCCAGGTCTTCTGCATTGCAGGCAGACGCTTTAACCTCTGAGCCACCAGGGAAGCCCCTAGAGACCTACAAGAGCCTAGCAAATCTCCTAAACTTTATTTCTTTTTAAGTAAAAGGAAAATCTTGTGCTAGTTTATCTATAAGAATGACCCTTCCAATTGTAATATGTTTATGGCCCTCTGAGTGTCCATCACATTTGCCATCCATCCTGTGTCATAATAAATGCTTTCCAAGGTAATAAAACAATATTGGCCTTTTGTTATTTTTCTGTTTCACTGTGTATGTGTGTGTATGTGATGTTGCGTTCAGTTTAGCAAAAAGGTCATTAAATACAAGTCATACAAATAAAAAGGCATACAGCATAGTATATGCAGGGCTAATTAGATACTCCAATTAATAAAAGTATTGACTTTGCTTTTTCTTGGCTTCAGCCCAGAGTCTGTATCCTCCATAAGTGCTGATGTTCAAGCACAAGGTGAATGATTGACTGACAGAGGTATTACTAAGAGGTTTCCTAGGTTTTATAAGGGGCTGTATTAGATTATATTCAAGGATTCTTTCCACCTAACATTTTAAACCTATCGAAGTAGACCCTCAGGGCAGGAGCATTCTCTTTCCTACAGAATATTTGCTTTTGTGCCTTCAGGAAGTCACTGTCTAGAGTTCCCCTTGGGGAAGCCAGCTTGCCATATGTGTCATGTTTTAATCAAAGTATGAATGTAGCTGGGACTTCCCAGATGGCGCTAGTGGTAAAGAATATGCCTGCCAGTGCAGGAGACACAAGAGACATGGGTTTCATCCCTGGATTGAGAAGATCCCCTGGGAGAGGACATGGCAGCCCACTCCAGTATTTTTACCTGCAGTATCCCATGGACAGAGGAGCCTGGTGGACTACAGTCCATAGCGCTGAGAAGACTCAGACTCAGCTGAAGCAACCATCACTCACCCACACATGAACATAGCTCTGCTCGATAGAAAACCATCAAATGAATGGGTACAGGATTGTCCTTTTCATTCCCTCCCATTTCTCGGACAGATTTTACTGTTATATATCAGGTCAGTAGAATTTCTCACAAAATCAGAGAATTCTTTCACTTGAAAAATACTCTCTTCTTATAGTCTTTGTCTTGATAAAAATTCACATAGCCCAGCTATAATTTTTTTAGGGTAGGGCTGTGTGCCACAGTGTGAAAACACAAAACTGGGATTCAGAAATCCTGGGTTTAATCTTTGTTCTGCCACCAACTGGCTGTATGACATGAGCAGGCATCCTGTCCATTCTTGATTTTTGTTTTTTCTACTGTGAAAAGAGAAAAATATATTGCTCTTATTTTCTTTTTGCTCCTCTTGCAAGAAAAATAACTAAGTGTTCGAAAGGGTCTTTGCCTTCAGATGTGTAGGCATATTTGCAAACTGATGAAGGAATTCTCTTTAGAAATCCAGAGTCCTTTTATTTGCCTGTGGTAGTGATTACAGTTATTTATGGACCTGGCTTTTTTCTCCCTTTAGCCTCCAAGGAGACAAAGGAAAACAAAGGAAGTGAAGTAAGGAAAAGGGGAGAAAAAGGAGAAATAAAATCTAAGAAAAGGAATAGAATTGCAGATGGCTCAAAAATACATATTAACATAATATTTAAATTTATAACATACAGCTATAAAAAGTAAAGCTGCATAAAATTGCCTTGACTGGTTAGAAAATAGTGAAAATACAGGGAAAAAACATTGCAGAAGGCCTGTGCTATAAACATTTTAAACAACATTACGGATAAAAAATTTTAATGATAGGGAAAGATAGTTAGAATGTATTTAGTGAAAATCTAGATTTAAAAATACTATGCTGAAAATATGTTCACATTTGCATAGGAAAAGAGACATGAAGGAAATATAAAAATGCAAAAAGTGTTTAGGTGGTAGAAGTGTAAATGAATTTTATTTTTTATTTTTGAATTCTTATTGATAAGGTTTCCTAGGTTTTTTCCAGTGAACATGTATTGCTTGGCTAATAAGACAAGAAGCAAACAAAAATAACTTTGTTGTTTTCGTTTTGTGTTCTTTGGTTTTATTTGTTTTGCTTTTCCTAGTTTCCTAATGTGAAAACTCCAGTGACAGACTCAAGACCTTTCTCTTTTATTGAGATATGGTTGATTTCTAATGTTGTATTAGTTTCAGGTGTACAGCCAAATGATTCAGTGGTGTGTGTGTGTCGCTTGGGGCCTAGCTGAAGTAATGTGTGTGTACGTGCTAGGTCGCTTCAGTCGTATCCGACTCTTAGGGACCCCATGGACTGTAGCCCACCAGGCTCGTCTGTCCACGGGATTCTCCAGGCAAGAATACTGGAGTGGGTTGCCATTTCCTCTTCCAGGGATCTTCCCCACCCAGGGATCGAATCTGTATCTCTCACATCTCCTACATTGGCAAGTGGGTTCTTTGCCACTAGTGCCACTTGTGTGTGTATGTGCTAGGTCGCTTCAGTCGTATCCGACTCTTAGAGACCCCATGGACTGTAGCCCACCAGGCTCGTCTGTCCACGGGATTCTCCAGGCAAGAATACTGGAGTGGGTTGCCATTTCCTCTTCCAGGGATCTTCCCCACCCAGGGATCGAATCTGTATCTCTCACATCTCCTACATTGGCAAGTGGGTTCTTTGCCACTAGTGCCACTTGGGAAGCCTCTTTTATATAACAGTTTATATCTGTTGATACGCTACTCCTAGTTTATCCCTGCCCCCTGCCTTCCCCTTTTGGTAACCATAAGTTTGTTTTCTATGTTTTTCAGCATGTTTTTGTTTTGTGTATAAATTCATTTGTATTTTTTGATCCCATATATAAGTGATATAATTATTCACCTTTCTCTGTCTTACTTCACTGAGAGTAATTTCTCTAGGTCCAGCCATGATGCTGCAAATGGCAATGTTTCTTTTATGGCTAACATTTCATTTTGTGTGTATGTATATATATATATATGCAATATTTTCTTAAGTCAGTCATCTATCAGAGGGCACTTGGGTTGTTTCCATGTCTTGGGTATTGTAAATAGTGCTGCTGTAAACAATCAGATGTATGTATCTTTTTGAATTCAAGTTCATCTTTTCCAGCTATAAACCCAGGAGTGGGATTATTGTATCATATAATAGTGCTATTTTTAGATTTTTAAGGAACCTCCATACAGTTCTCCACAGTGGCTGTACCAGTTAACATTCCTACCAACAATACAGGAAGCTCCCCTTTTTCCCACACCTTCTCCAGGATTTATTGTTTGTAGATTTTTTGATGATGGCCATTCTAATCAATATGAGGTAATAACTCATTGTAGTTTTGATTTTCATTTCCCAAGTAATTCGTGATGTTGAGCATCTTTCCATGTGCTTGTCAGTCATCTGTGTCTTCCTTGGGAAAATGTCTATTAAGTTTTCTGCACTGGATTTTTTTTTTATCTTGGGCTGTATAAGTTGTTTATTATATATTTTGGATATTAACCCCTTGAGTTGCATCATTTCCAAATATTTATCCTATTACATAGGCTGCTTTTTCATTTTATTTATGATTTCCTTTGCTGTGCAAAAGCTTTTAAATTTAGTTAGGTCCTGTTTGTTTATTTTTGTTCTTATTTCTTTTGCCTTGGTGGACTGCTCTAAGAAAATTTGGCCACCTGATATGAAGAGCTGACTTATTTGAAAAGACCCTGATGCTGGGAAAGATTGAGGGGAGGAGGAGAAGGGGTGACAGAAGATGAGATGGTTAGATGGCATCATTGACTCAATGGACATGGGTTTGGGTAGACTACCGGAGTTGGTGATGGACAGGGAGGCCTGGCTTGCTGCGGTTCATGGGGTCACAGTCAGACACGACGGAGTGAGTGAACTGAATTGATGTCAGAGAATGTTTTGCCTGTGTTCTCGTCTAGGAGTTTTAGGGTGTCATGTCTTATATTTAGGTCTTTAAGCCATTTTGAGTTTATTTTTGTATGTGATGTGAGAGAGTGTTCTAACTTCATTGATTTACATATAACTAGCTAGATGAAGAAACTGTCTTTTCTCCATTGTATATTTATAGATTAATTGACCATAGATGTGTAGATTTATCCCTGAGTTGAATTGATGTCAGAGAATGTTTTGCCTGTGTTCTCTTCTAGGAGTTTTAGGGTGTCATGTCTTATATTTAGGTCTTTAAGCCATTTTGAGTTTATTTTTGTATGTGATGTGAGAGAGTGTTCTAACTTCATTGATTTACATATAACTAGCTAGATGAAGAAACTGTCTTTTCTCCATTGTATATTTATAGATTAATTGACCATAGATGTGTGGATTTATCCCTGAGCTCTCTATTCTGTTCCATTGATCTATATATCTCTTTTCATGTCAATCTCACACTGTTTCCTTTTTTTTAATACTTTATTCTACTTTAAAATACTGTATTGGTTTTGCCATACATTGACATGAATCAGCCACAGGTGTACACGATCTCCCAATGCCAAACCCCCTCCCACCTCCCACCCTACACCATCTCCCCAGATCATCCTGTACACCAGCCCCAAACATTCTGTATCCTGTATTGAACATATAAGAATATCACATATTTCTTATATGATAGTATACATGTTTCAGTGCCATTCTCACACTGTTTCAATTATTGTAGCTTTATAGTACAGTCTGAAGTCTGTAAGGGTTATGCCTGTTATGCCTCCAGCTTTGTCTTCCAGAAAGGACTTTTTAAGTTGCCTCTACCTGAACATTTTAGAAAGTTTCTGATGGGTATTATGCAAGGAAAAACAGATCTCATATTCTTTTACCACTAAGATAAATTATTTCATTGTTTTCTTTCTTTAAAAAATGAATTAAAATAATTATCAATCATAAGTATAGGTAGGAAATGAAAGCCGTAGAATTTAGACAAGCCAAATGAAGACCAGCAGTGCTCTCCTGCCAGTTGTTAACTGTTGCAATACTGAAGTAAAAGTCATAAGATCAGGTTAAGCACACCAGAGTGATTATAATACCATCACCCAGTAGTTGTGCAAATTAATAACGGGGGTCATTTCTTCTTTGGAAAATATGACCAATTAGTTTTTATTCATGGATCTCTTTCTTAATTTACAAAATGAATTATAACAAACCAGTATTATTAAATATTAGTATTTATTCAGTAGATACTCATTGTATAATCCTTATTAGTCATTTTAGCTATATTTTAATGTATCTATTATGAGAATGAATTGCTTTTTACATAAACTGTAGGTCAAGTGAAGGGTTTTATTTGTCACTTTTGCTTAAAAGTAAAAGTGTTAGTCTATTAGTTGTGTCTGACTCTTTGCAGCCTCATGGACTACAGCCTGCCAGGCCCTTCTGTTCATGGAATTTTCCAGGTAAGAATACTGGAGAGGGTAGCCATTCCATTCTCCAGGGTATCTTCCCAACCCAGGGATCAAACCCAGGTCTCCCGCATTGCAGGCCGATTGTTTACTGTCTGAGCCACCAGGGAAGCCCACTTTTGCTTGATTTTATTCTGGGCCCCTGCCATTTTATTGTGTCTGCTCGAGCATGGCCTACCCCATCCACGCCCTTTCAACATCCTTCCTCCGTTAGCTTCTCTGTTCTTATCCCAGATTCCTACTGTGGGAGACCCATCAATCTGACGACTCTCTCACGGGCTGAGCAGCCCTGTGCTCTCAGTTCTCCCTTTGTCTGAATTTCTATCACCCTGTGGTTGCTACCACACAGTTTAGTGCATAATTGTCTCCTTGTTTAAATGTTCTCATCTTGTCTCCATATCTATATTGAAAAGCTCTTGAAGAATTTATAGTTCTCCTTCATTTTCCAGAAGTAGAAGGAAGCCTCTGTTTTATGAGTGCATTTTGTATGCTGTGTGTTATGCTGAGTATTTTGCTTCTCATCTCACTTAAGCCTGTTAACTCTTCTGTTAACTTGGTATTAATATCCTCATAAGTCCTGGAAGGAGACTAAACTCCGAGAGGTTGCATACTTTCCTGAGACCACACAGCTGATTAGTGTCCCAGCTGTCTTAATCTGGGTCTCTAAAGGTTTTCCATTGCAATTTATTGTCTTGCTAGTACGGAGAAGGCAATGGCAACCCATTCCAGTACTCTTGCCTGGAATATCCCATGGACGAAGGAGCCTGTTAGGCTGCAGTCCATGGGGTCGCGATGAGTCGGACAAGACTGAGCGACTTCACTTTCACTTTTCACTTTCACGCATTGGAGAAGGAAATGGCAACCCACTCCAGTGTTCTTGCTTGGAGAATCCTAGGGATGGCAGAGCCTGGTGGGCTGCCATCTATGGGGTTGCACAGAGTCGGACACGACTTAGCAGCAGCAGCAGCGATTGATAATATGTCACTTTTGCATGACAGCTCATTGATCCTGGTATTTAATTTTCTACTTCTCCATATTCTTGCTGTGTGTTTAACTTAACTGAGATAAAATGTTATGGTTCACTTCAGTCGCTCAGTTGTGTCCGACACTTTGCGACGCCATGAATCGCAGCACGCCAGGCCTCCCTGTCCATCACCAGCTGCCAGAGTTCACTCAAACTCACGTCCATTGAGTCGGTGATGCCATCCAGCCATCTCATCCTCTGTCATCTTCTTTTTCTCCTGCCTCGATCCCTCCCAGCATCAGAGTCTTTTCCAATGAGTCAACTCCAATGAGGCTTTTCCACTCTTTGCATGACGTAACCAGAGTACTGGAGTTTCAGTTTTAGCATCATTCCTTCCAAAGAACACCCAGGGCTGATCTCCTTTACAATGGACTAGTTGGAGCTTCTTGCAGTACAAGGGACTCTCAAGAGTCTTCTCCAACACCACAGTTCAAAAGCATCAATTCTTCAGTGCTCAGCTTTCTTCACAGTTCAACTCTCACATCTGTACATGACCGCAGGAAAAACTGTAGCCTTGACTAGACGGACCTTTGTTGGCAAAATAATGCCTCTGCTTTTGAATATGCTATCTAGGTTGGTCATAACTTTCCTTCCAA
>SJYC01073949.1:0-21060 GCA_006408675.1 Madoqua kirkii
TGGATGGCATCACCGACTTGATGGACATGAGTTTGAGTGAACTCTGGGAGTTGGTAATGGACAGGGAGGCCTGGCGTGCTGGGATTCATGGGGTTGCAAAGAGTCGGACACAACTGACTGAACTGAACTGAACTGAGGCTGGGTATTGCGGCATCCAGACTCTAGTTGCAGATGGGCTTAGTTGCCATCCAGACTCTATGGGCTTAGTTGCCTAGTGGCTTGTTGGATCTTAATTCCCTAAACGGGGACCGAACCCATGTCCCCTGCTTTAGGAGGCAGATTCTCAACCACTGGACTACCAGGGCAGTCCCAGGCTGACTCATTTTTAATGAATGACTTACTTGGGAGCAGTTGGAACTATCTTAGTCAATAGTTTTATGCTTTTGTGACATGGGTGGGGTGGGATGGGATGGACTGTGGGAGTGTATTAGTGAAATAGGGTACAATGTGAGGGGTAAAGGGAAAGATATGTGGAAAGAAGCGGTACTCACTCTTTACCCCGGTCAAGGCAGGAATGTGATAGTAGTAAAATGGCAATGCAGGGGCGGCGGCAGCCACCTCTTTTAGGAAATTAATTAGGACATCTGAAAGGACAGCAGGAAAGTCATGATGTGAACAGATGTAAAACACTGCCTTTCCCCAGTAAAAAATGAGCCATTGAGTGACATGCAACCATCCATTTCGGAGGCTGAAAATTCTTGACCACCCTTACTATCTCTGAGATTGCTACTGCAATTCACTTCATGTAAAGTTTTGTTTCCCTCTCTCCAGATGGGCCAAAATAAGAGGCTCACCTTCCTACTATACTAAAATACTAACAAAAAATTGGTGCAAATCTTCCCATGTTTTAAGTCATGAAATACTCTTACAAAAACCAGGAGCCCATCAAACAGGATCCTCTTCCTCTTACCCAGCAGGGTAAGTGTGGTCAGTGAATAGTAAAGACTTTGCATTAAGATCAGAATAAAGTTGTAACTGAGAAAATCCTACAACAAAAAGATAAAACAACATCTACTCAAAATGGGAAGACATAAAAGTAATGGCACATTTCAATCAGAGTTTGGTACTTTTCCCCTTTGGAGAGAAATTTATATTTTTCAGAAGAGAGTTCAGTTTGGTTTACTGAAGAACGAGGGTTCCTACATCATCCAATTTGTGCTTTCACAGCAACTTCACTGCTGTTTATATAGGTATTTATGATAAACAAATTCAGCAAGGCTGCTTACATTTGGATGCCAGTGAATAGTGGGAGAAGAAATCCAGTGTACTCCATCTGAATGCTGTGGTGATGTTTTCTATCTATGATAAATATTTCTGACAAAATTATGTATTTTTTGTCTTTTATGTAAAGTATTTATGCAAGAAAAATGAAAAACCATGTTAAAAAACTTTTAAAATATTCATGCTAAATTTCCAAATTGTAGTACTTAAATTATTTGTCTATATTAACAACTATTTTCTCTCTACCAATAAATATTTATTTAACTGCACGCAAATAACATCTTGTGCTTTTAATCCTTTTAAATTTGTATTGTATTTTTGCTAATCAAAAGAATTAAAAGGACTCAGTACACTTGGAAACCACAAATAGTTTCCATAGAGAAAACAAGAACTTGATATTTTGAAAGTAATGTATATTTCTGTGAAATCTTTTTTCCAGTTCATCACTTACTCACTTGAATAGTACATGTAGTCTCAAAATGCCCATCACTTATATTCCTCTTTTTTTTTGGAGAAAAATGGTCTCATGTTTGCCATGTAATCTGACACTCTACACAACTGATTGGACAAGAAGTTGTCACCTGACCCAAACACAGGCACCTGTAGGTTGACCCAGGGCTTGGTGAATGACCTAATCAGATTACTTGGCAAAAGAGCCAAAGTCCTTTAATGGAGTCTTTTCTCCTACGGATCCAGGAAGTCTGAAAATTCCGGAGAATTACTATGCCATGGCAGTCTCATGCCATGAGACTCTTCACGGCAGTTCATAGGACTTTACTCTCACGAGTTAAATACAAGCATTTGGAATGACGGCATTAAGAAATGGAACGTGTGTGGCATTGTGTGTCTAGATCTATCTACCTACCTTTGTTCCATGGCTTGAGAAAGAAAGGTGCAATGACAGCGATGCCATCGGCTCCTATTTCTGCTGCATGTTGGCCTTTAAAAGAAGAAAGACCATCGGTCACAGTTCCAATGTGGGTGAGTGTGGGGGTTGCTCCACACCAACAAGCAATTCTCAAACACCAGCTGGGTTTCCTACAATGCAAGGCAACTCTGACACTATCTATCTGGAGATGGAATCAGCCTCTATGAGTTAAGAGCTCAGTCCCAAAAGACCAGCCTCCTGTGCTGAGTTGCTCAGTCAGGGCCACCTCTTTGTGACCCCATGAACTATAGCTGCCAGCCACCTCTGTCCATGGGGGTTCTCCAGGCAAGAATACTACCCTCACGTCAAATGCCATGTTATCCTGTGCTCCTGACCTACAGGCTGTAGATTGGAGGTGTCAATGACCCCCTCCAAGGATCAAATAATTTGCTAAGGTGGCTCACAGAAATCAGAGAAACAACTGACTGAGGAGACCACTGTCTACTTTATCTATATCTAAAGTAGGAAATGACTCAGGAACAGCCAGATCAAAGAGATGCACAGGGCAAGGGGTGGGTAGTGAGAGGGTAACAGGCAGGAAGGCCAGGGGTCTCCAAACGGAGGAAACAGCCTGCAAGTGTCAGACATTTTATCTCTCTTAAGCGGCAGGAGGAAACAAACTAGAAATATTTTCTCTTTCTCTATACACATTTAAAAAGAGGTTTCTCTTAAAATTCTGTGTTGCTATAATGACACCTAGTTTCACTTGAAGTTAACCATTGCCTTTTTCTTATGGAAATGTTTATCTTAAGCTATGCTAATGTACTGTGCATTTACCCCAAACTCTGTCTTCAAGTCGGTTCCGCCTTTTGGGCCCAGAACCTACTTGATAAACCAGTATGTCAATATTCCAATAATGTTCCTCTAATCTATGTAAATGAAACTATTTATATGGTGATCTGCCCTTCCTCAATATTCAAGTTAATCATTTTATGGCTCAAGATAAACCATTTAGAGCTAAGGTTATCCCAAAATACATCTTATGGGTGAGGGGCCTGGTGCCATTCTAAGTTTTGAGACATTCCTTTCTTTCATTAACAGACTGCTGGTGACTATATAACATCCAGCTAAAGACTAGCAGGCGGGTACTCTTTCTACCCCCTTCTGATGCCTATGTCAGAAGCTTTCTCTATCTCCTTTATACTTTAATAAAACTTTATTACACAAAAGCTCTGAGCGATTCAAGCCTCGTCTCTGGCCCCGGATTGAATTCTTCTCCTCCGGGGGCCAAGAATCCCGGCATCGTGATTCAACAACAACCTTTCAGTAGGGCATAAAACTTCCACATCATCTCCCAGTGCACGTCTCCCACATTCTCCCCAAATCTCTACATATTCACCAAACTAGAAATCCATCCTTTGGTGTGTTTAATGAGGTTATACTACATACGCATTATTGGTTATATCATTGGCCATTGGTGACTGGTTCAAATTCCAGCCCATTTCCCTCCCTGCAGGGAAAGAGCTGAGAATGAAAATTCCAACCCCTAATTCACTTGCTTGGTGTTCTTGGCAACCAGCTCCCAACCTTAAGTGCTTTCCAAAAATCACCTCATTAACATAACAAGAGACACTTTTATTGTTCTCATCTCTGGGAATTCCAAGAGTTTTAAGGAGCTCTGTGCCAGAAATGGGACAAAAACCAAATATATAAGATCTTATGGAAAACAACAAATGATTTTTGAGCCAATTCAATATATTTCTTGTTATAAATCACAATATCACAACTATCCTGAGTAAGAGATTTATTATACTCACCTCTAACTTAGAAACTAGAGGTTAAGAACAGACTTTTCGAATTTGCCAGCTGATATACCACTAGAGTGGGAAATTAACCATGTTTAATAATGTCATTACCAGGAAAATCCCAGGTTGCTAAGTAGAGACCTTTGGAGGAGGTAAGCTGTGTATTTAACTTGAACCTTCCGAGGCTTTGTCACTACAAAAAAAACTTGCTATGGAGACATGAGCAACTTGTTTTGATAAACTGTAACTGTTAATGATAGAGGAACTTGCAAATGTCATTGCTTTTCCAGTGTTCAGCCCGTTGGATAATACAGACTTTCTTCTCCAAAGATACAATAGTCACATTTCAAAATTGACATTACAGACTGGACATGTTAGGGACAGAGTAAAGGGACAAAGCAGGTGATTAAGTAGTTAATGCCACTAGTGGATTATAAGTAGACAAAAAATGGGAGACCTCTGTAAGTTAATGATTACTCCGGAAAGCAGGTTTGCTTATCCACAAAAGCAAGGATGCTTGCTTTGCAGCAGAAGCGTGAGACACGACCAAAACAGTAAAACAATTGCAACAGTACGAAAGAGCTGGGCGCGACTGAGCGACTGAAAAACAACGATCGTAAGACCTACGCCGTGCCCAGTGAGCTCAGCTGTTAGGACTCACTCTTTGTACCCATGAAAAACAGTAATTTTGTGTACCTAGCTTGACCATGAAGGGATAAGAAAACTCCCCTGCCCAACTTGAAGGAGGAACTGATGTTGGAAGCTGATGTCTATTCAAGAAAGACAAAGACGGTCTTCTCCCCCTTCCCACTTCTCTTCTGATTATAAAACTATAGCCTGGGAATCTCTCGCCTACTCTCTTACGTAAGCCTCACAAGCATCCTATTCAAATAAATCACTTCTTAGCTATCATTTTGCCTCTTGCTGAAATCTTTCTGCACTGAGACATAAAGGACTGGAGCTCTTTGGAGTGCCCTTCACACCATCCTGAAATGCCACAATGGTTTCAGCAATGCAGTTGAGAAAGTTTGAGTAGAAAGATTATACACATCACAGAAGATACAGTGCTACTCTTCTGACGTTTTCTCACAGTATCTCAGAAAAAATGAACATTTCTTCCCATTGAGCCCTCATAACTTTTCTTTTAATGTATTTCAAGTAGAGTACTTAAGCCTACCACATTGTAAGATAGTTGCATATGGTTGCTGCTGCTGCTGCTGCTGCTGGTGCCGCTAAGTCGATTCAGTCGTGTCCGACTCTGCGACCCCATAGACGGCAGCCAACCAGGCTCCTCCATCCCAGGGATTCTTCAGGCGAGAACACTGCATATGGTTACTGGTCTCCAACTAGAGTTAATTCCCTGAGGGCAGGATGTCAGATCTTATTGACTCTTGTGTTCAGATCAGTCATGGTGCTGAACACATAGCAAGTACCCAGTGGATGTGTGAAACACGCCCCATTACCTAAAAGGGGCATCACATTAACTATGGATATCTGTATCTAATAGATGTGATTAACTTTCCGCAGAAGTAAAGCAGCAGAGTCAAAAGGAGACTGGAATATAGTCTAAAGACCAGGCAAGGACATTGGACAGAATTTTATTAATACAGGATTGAAATGCAACATATTTGAATCATTCAGTACGCTGTTTAGGACAAGAGTAGTAGGGTAACCTTAGCTGAAAGGAAGGACAAAAACCACCTCATAGGTAGTTGATGGCAGTGCTCATTCAGGCATCATCCAATGGAGATTTATGTCTAAGCAGATGCCAATATCACTGTCTCTTGGCAAGATTATCCATGGCAGGGGATTAATCTTTACGCTAAGATTATCTTTATACTATTCTAGTATTGAGCCCACTCCAGTGATCTTGCCTGGAGAATCTCAGGGACAGGGGAGCCTGGTGGGCTGCCGTCTGTGAGGCTGCACAGTCGGACACGACTGAAGCGACTTAGCAGCAGCAGCAGCAGTATTGAGCCCAATGAACAACACTGGTTCTCATGTCATGATGACAGTATTTTAAAATTTACGAGACCCAGGTCCGGTCCTTGGGTTGGGAAAAGAGAACGGCTACTCACTCCAGTGTTCTTGCCTGGAGAATCTCATGGACAGAGGAGCCTGGTGGGCTACAGTCCATGGGGTCTCAAAGAGTCAGACATGACTGAGCAACTAACACCTCTTCCATCGGAGAAAACGGCAATTGAAAGGAGAAGGGGGAGAAAAAAGACTTACTCCACTATACTACCTTACTTGAAAGACCGACTGTAGGAACAACAAATCAAAAAGAATAAATCAAGTTTTCAAGTTCTGATTCTAGGCTTAGTAAGCAATCATTTAGTCGTGCCTTCACTTGTGGCTTGCCTAAGAAAGTTGAGTTGCAGTTTTGCAAGTATACAGTATGCATCCCATTTCTAAATTCAATTAATAGGGATCTCTCCAACAGTCCAATAGTTAAGAGTCTGGGTTTCCACTGCAGGGGGCACGGGTTCAATCTGCAGTAAGGGACTAAGATCCCAAATACTACATCAGGGCCAAAATAAATAAATAAATAGACAAATAAAACTTAACTAATTAATTCAAATAACAGGAAATAGAATCAAACAAGGGCTTCCCAGGTGGCACTGGTGGTAAAGAATCCTCCTGTCAATGCAGGAGATGCAGGAGACATGGGTTGGATCCCTGGGCCAGGAAGATCCCCTGAAGGAGGGCCTGGCAACCCACTCAAGTATGTTTGCCTGGAGAGTCCCATGGACAGGGTAGTCTGGCAGGCTACAGTCCATGGGGTTGCAAAGAGTTGGACACAACTGAAGCGATTTTGCATTCATGCTGCTGCTGTTGCTGCTGCTAAGTCGCTTCAGTCTTGTCCGACTCTGTGCGACCCCACAGACGGCAGCCCACCAGGCTCCCCTGTCCCTGGGATTCTCCAGGCAAGAACACTGGAGTGGGTTGCCATTGCCTTCTCGATCAAACAAAGCCCACAAGAAGATGCTGGAGTTAGATCGGGTCATTGTGCTCCTTGGAATTAGAGCATCAAGGTTACGTGGACAAAGAATGTCTCTGCCATTTCAATAAACAGTGTTTCAGCCAAACTGCCATCAGCTGCTGCAGCCTCCAGGTCAGTGTGCCCTGAAGAGAACTCGGGATGGAGAAAAACATGCATATCAAAGGAGCGGTTTCAATAAGCCTGCATGCATTTTCCCATACAAAGAAAAGTACTAAAATAATTAACTTGAAATGTACTTTTGTGATAAACTATAATCTTTTGATGTTCAACTACATGGTTTCTTTTTGTCTTTTTCAGCCAGAAACTCACACATCCAGGTTCTTCCCTTGCCTCTTTGCAACAGTCCCTCAGAGCTAGCTGAGTGGCTGTACCCCAGGCCTGAGTCCTCAGTTAAGGACGCTGATTAAAATACAATTCTTGCCTTTTAGGTTGCACATTTTTTTCAGTCAACAGTTAACTGAGAGCAGTCCAGTCTACAATATCTCTGGGCTTTCTTTACTTACTCTGCTCACAAAGGCTTCAAAATCACCACCCCATTTACTCTTCTGCTAGCAACTTTTAACTCCTTCCTCCCTTGCTACAGTTTTACTCCACCTAAGCTGTTCACCTCTAAACCCAGAGCAATGTAACTCTTTGCATTCTTGTTCCTATGTTCTAATTGAAGAGTGTACCTAGAAGAAACTTTCCACAGCTGTGTTGAGTGGTGATGTGACAAACTGAAGACGTATGCTACTGCTAAGTCATGTCAGTCGTGTCTGACTCTGTGCGACCCCATAGATGGCAGCCCACCAGGCTCCTCCGTCCCTGGGATTCTCCAGGCAAGAATACTGGAGTGGGTTGCTATTTCCTTCTCCAATGCATGAAAGTGGAAAGTGAAAGGGAAGTCGCTCAGTAGTGGCAATCCTTTTAAAAAAAATTAATTACTTTAAAATTTATTTTTCGAAATTGTGACTTGGAAAAATGCAACACTGGGAATTCACTGGTGGCCTGATGGTTAGGATTCCAGGATTTCATGGCTATGGTCTGCATTCAATCTCTGGTCAGGGAACTAAGATTATATAAGCTGCACAGTGAGGTTAAAAAAAAAAAACACTTAACTATTTTTAAGTGTACAGTTCAGTTCTGCTAAATATATTCACATTGTTGAGAAACAGATCTATAGAACTTATTCATCCTGCAAATCTGAAACCTGTGGAAGGAGTTATCAATAGGAACTTTATTTTGTACTTTAGGGCTCCATCCTGTTAAACTGTGAACTGTGCTGACCCTGCTGACAACAACAAAACACAGCAGCAGCAGCAGCTATCTGTTGAGAAAGGCATCTTGGGGTAATGTGCAGAAACGTGCCTTTACTGATAATAAGTGAGACACACTTGTTTAGTCGCTCAGTTGTGTCCGAGTCTTTATGACCTCATGGCCTGCAGCACAGCAGGCTTCCCTGTCCTTCACTATCTCCCAGAGTTTGCTCAGACTTATCTCCATTCGAGTCGATGATGGCATTCAACCATCTCATCCTCTGTCACCCCTTTCTCCTCCTGTCTTCAATTTTCCCCAGCATCAGGGTCTTTTCCAATGAATGGGCTTTTTGCATCAGGTGGCTAAAGAGTTGGAGCTTCAGTTTTATCAACAGTCGTTCCAATGAACATTCAGGGTTGATTTCCTCTCTCCTTGCTGTCCAAGGGATTCTCAAGAGTCTTCTCTAGCACCACAGTTCGAAAGCATCAATTCTTCAGCGCTCAGCCTTCTTTATGGTCCAACTCTCATATCCATACACAGCTACTGGAAAAACCACAGCTTTGACTAGATGGACCTTTGTCTGCAAAGTGATGTCTCTGCTTTTTAATATGTTATCTAGATGTGTAATAGCTTTTCTTCCAAGGAGAAAGCATCTTTTAATTTCCTGGTTGCAAGTCACTGTCTGCAGTGATTTTAGAGCCCAAGAAAATACAGTCTATCACTGTCTCTATTTTTCCCCATTTATTTGCCATGAAGTAAAGGAGATCAGTCCTGGGTATTTTGGAAGGACTGATGCTAAAGCTGAAACTCCAATATTTTGGCCACCTCATGCAAAGAGTTGACTCATTGGAAAAGACTCTGATGCTGGGAGGGATTGGAGGCAGGAGGAGAAGGGGACGACAGAGGATGAGATGGCTGGATGGCATCACTGACTTGATGGACATGAGTTTGGGTGAATTCCAGGAGTTGGTGATGGACAGGAAGGCCTGGAGTGTTGCAATTCATGGCACTGCAAAGAGTCGGACACGCCTAAGCGACTGAACTGAACTGAACTGATGGGACTGGATGCCAAGATCCTAGTTTTTTGAATATTGAGTTTTAAGTCAGCTTTTTCTCTCTCTTCTTTCACCTTCATCGAGAGGCTCTTTAGTTTCTCTTTGCTTTCTGCTCTTAGGGTGGTATCATCTGCATATCTGAGACACACTTGACCAGTCAATAAATTGTAAGGGGTGGGGGGCGGGGAGAAGAAGATATAGACCACCCAATCAGAGCTCTTGGCAAATAACTTGTGGAAACTAAGTGTACTTCTCTGTTTTCCTTTAAAGACTCCTGACTTTTGGTTCCCAGAGGGGCACTGCTCTGGTGGCTGCTGGAATCTGTGCTCCCTGAATTGTAATTCTAAGACCCCAAGTAACCATGAATTTGTTTTCTATTGTCTGTGAGTTTGTTTCTGTTTTGTAAATAAGTTTATAAGTTAATCTTTTTTTTTTAGATTCCACCTATAAATTTGACTTACTTCACTTGGTATGATATTTTCTAGGTCCATCCATGCTGGATTAACAGATACATACTACTTCACACAAAACAGATAAACAACAAGGACTACTGTATAGCACAGGGAACTTGTAATAATCAATATCTTGTAATAATCTATGATGAAAAAGAATCTGAATATATATTCTTTATACTCGTATATACATCTGATCCAATTTGCAAAAGAGAAAACACAGTTGTATCCGCTGAAGTTTACAGTGATGCAAACAGGCTGCACATCTGTCATCTGTGCTTAGCTAATACCTACGTAACCTCAGTTTCAAGACGACTAAATTCTACCAAGGTCTATCTGAAATTAATCCAATCAGGGATTTAAGTAAATGTCCAGGGAATAAAATTTAAGGTTCAACCAAACAATAGAATTCTGAAGGTAGTAAGTGCTTAATCTAGGGTGTGTGGGTGTGTGTGTGTGTCTGTATGTGTGTATATACAAAACTGAATCACTTTGCTGTATACCAGAAACTACCACAACACTGTAAATCAACTATACGTCTATTTAAAACAAGATCCCAAATAAATGCATTTCTTTGTTTTATAGCCTGCTGCTTTTTCTCAGACAAAAAACTCTATTCCCATTAAATGGCTCTTCTTTCCGCCTCCCATTAGTCCCCAGTAACCACCATTCTAATTTCTGTTTACGTGGATTTGACTACTTTGGATATCTTATAACATAAGAGGAATAATATAGTATTTGTCCTTTAGTGACTGGGGTATTTCACTTAGCACAGTGTCATCAAGGAGGTTCATCCATACTGCAGCATGTGACAAGATGGATTTGCTTCCTTTCAATATTGAATAATATTCCATTGTATGTATATGCTATATACCACCTTTTCTTTATCCATCCATGGGCATCTAGGTTGCTTCTACCTCATGAACAGTGCTGCTATAAACATGGGTGGGGGCAAGCTTCTTCTGTCTAAACTTTCTCTTCCATTTTCTAGGCATTAATTCTCAGTTTTTACCACTTCTCATGTCTGAACACTCACTCCATCTCCTTTAGGCCCAGCAGATGGTCTTGCTGTTTACTTCCCAGTGGAAACTGAGGTTGGCTCAAGTTAAGTTCCCTACTTGCAAGCCAGATAGCTCCATACCCATCCTTACTTTTGCCCAGTAGAATAGGTGCCTCTGTCTCCTATTTGACTCTCTGCTACAGCAGTTTTCACCTTGGGCTGCTCTCTTCATAGCTCCATGCTGGCTTCCCTGAGGTTCTAGACTTTATATGCACCAGCATAGCATCCAATATTTAGCAAAAACGATACCGACTTTAACTCCAACATAAAGATGGGGTCCCTCAAGTGGTCTCTCCCAGATGGACCCACATACATACCAGTTCTTGTGACTCCTTCAAGCTCAAGGCTCCCACATGAATTACTATCTGATCCAACCTGCAAAAGAGAAAACTGTTGCATCACTTGAAGTTTACAAAGGGCTGTGCTATTCTGGTTTGTGCTGGTTTTACCAGTTAGCTAATATCTGGCTAATCTCACTCTTAAGACTAGTGAATTCTACCGTGGTCTACTTTAAATTAATCTGATCAGGGATTTTTTAAAAAGTCCAGGGAATACAATTTAAGATTCAACCAAGCAATAGACTGATGTTGAAGCTGAAACTCTAATACTTTGGCCACCTGATGCAAAGAACTGACTCATTTGAAAAGACCCCAATGCGGAGAAAGATTCAAGGCTGGAGAAGGAGACAACAGAGGATGAGATGGCTGCATGGCATCACCGACTCAATGGACATGAGTTTAAGTAAACTCCGGGAGTTGGTGATGGACAGGGAGGCCTGGCATGCTGCAGTCCATGGGGCCACAAAGAGTCAGACACGACTGAGCGACTGAACTGAATTGAAGCAATAGAATTTTGAAAGCAATAACAGATTAATCAATACTTGAGGACTTGTTCTGACTACTCCTTGTTAGAGATTCTGCATTTGATGGTGACTGTATACATGAAGATAGGTGTAAAACTGAGATATTTTGGGTTGGAGATAAAAATAAAGAGGTTCCTTAAGGAGCACATCCAGGAATCAGATGTAAGAAAGGAATTTGCTGCAAAAAGTTTTTTCCTATCTTGAAAGTCCTCAGGATTTGGCCATGAAAGAGGTTTTCTCTGAGATGCCAACGTTCATCTTTGGATGTGTGCCACAGGGTGCCCTGGGAAGAAGCCACACTTAGACTGGTCCTCTGTGGGTAGGATCAGTAAGACTGGCTGTAATTCAGTCATGCTGGTGAGTCTTCTAGGGACTCTGAATGACACACGTGCCGCTCTCACAGGATGGAGACATGTCATCCCCACTGGGGCCTGAGCACTGAGTCCTCCCATCATCCTTGACTTGTGCTTTCTTAGCTAAAATGGGATCTCACTGGGAAGTCCTGTGATCAGGTCTGCATTTGTAAAGGATAATAGAAGATTTCTGAAAGAAGAAAAGGTGGCTGGCTTTTTACTCTCACCAGCAGCTTTACTGCACGACTCCCTTAACCCTTTTACTACTCCATCTCCTGGGGTAGGTTAAAACAATCATGCATTTCCTTCTCCTCTCCACCAGGCTGCTGACTCTGCGGCTTTAGTACAAACTTGGCAGTTTTTCAATTCAGGAGGAAAAGACTCCCCAAAGTGTTCTAGCCACCATGACTACTTTGTTTTCCAAGTCTCTGAAGAGGCTGCTCCAAGTCTTGACTTTTCACCTCAAGCTCTAAATTCTACCCCACACCCCCTTTTTCTTGGCAGATGTCCTTGCTCCTTGCTTCCAAGACACCAAAGATAAAGGCAGTCTGTACACAGATTCCCTTTTCCCCCTCCTCACCTCTGTGCTTAGCTGTGTCCCCTTCTGTGTGTTCCTTCCAGCTTCTTACCTGTCTCCTAGAGATACTCTACCTACATTTGGTTTTATTTCAAGCCTCGCCGAGATTTTCCATCAAAGGCATCGCTTCTCCACTCTCTTTATCTCCTCTCCAATGGCACTGTCCTTTCAGCATGGAAACGTGGTTAAGACTTTCCTACTCTGAGAGAAATAAACTACCCTTCTTTTAATCTTGGTTCCTCCTCTCTAATCCATTATTCCCTTTCTCCTTCCCTTCACCCCAGTACATTTTTAAAAATAGGTATTTTAAAAATTTATTTCTCTGTGCTGGGTCTTAGTCGCAGTCTGTGTGATCTAGTTTCCAGACTGGGGATCGAACCTGGGCCCCTGAATTCGGAGTTCAGAGTCTTAGCCACTGGACCACCAGGAAGTCCCCACCTGCAAAGGCTTTTCTGAGTGTGAGAATAAACTGCCCTTACTGGGCCCCCTTCCAGGTGTCTGCTGCATTCTGCCCCCTCTGCAGCTGCTTCCGTGACAATGACCCGATGGGCTCTGCCCTCTCCGAGGCCACCGGTCACTTCCTGCCTTCTCAGTCCTCCATTCTGCAGACTCTCACAGCATCTAACAATTATTAAAACAAATGTTATCATGGACACGGCACCTACTGCAAATAATTACAGTGAATTCTTATATAATCCTTAGTACTATGTGTCAGACACTGCTTGGACCCTTACCACCACCTTATAGGATGGGTACTATTAACATTCCGGCTCGATAGACAGAGCATAGGGCGTTTAAGACCAGCCTGAGCTCACAGAGCTACCGAGAGGCAGAGCCAGCAGCCGACTCAGGCAATCTGGCCTTCAAGCCCTGCTCTGAATTCCCATGTTCTCTGGATGCTCTACAAGACTTTCCTTCCTGCAGTGACAGGACTCTCTCCTACTCTCCCTCCAACCCTTCTGAGTGTTTTCTGTCTGTGCCCACTTCACTATCCCCCCGTTTCTGGTGCTTTTCTTTCCTGACCATGCTGAGGGGCATATGGGATCTTAGTTCCCTGACCAGGGATCGAAGCTGCACCCCGGGCAATAGAAGTGCAGCCTCCTAAACTGCTGGAACACTAGGGAAGTCCCTCTGGTGCTTTTCTTAATGTATACCCTTAGCCTTCCTTTTTTCTCACTTCGCCCGTGTTCTTTAATTGTTTGGGGCCCAGGATCATACTGAAAATTAGCTGAAAATGGACAGAAATTGCCTATGTGGACATTCAAATTTGGCATACAATTTCAGAGTGCCCAAAGTGCTCCAAGGGCTTCCCAGGTGGTGCTAGTGTTAAAGAACCCGCCTGCCAATGCAGGAGATATAAGAGACTCGGGTTTGACCCCTAGGTCAGGAATATCCCCTGGAGGAGGGCACAGCAACCCACTCCAGTGTTCTTGCCTGGAGAATCCCATGGACAGAGGAGCCTGGCGGGCCATGGTCCACAGAGCTGCAGAGTCGGACACAACTGAAGCGACTTAGCACACATGCCAGGTGCTCTTAAGCCATTTAAGGATCGGAGACTTACCTCCAACCTAAGGCACCGTCAATCACTCCCTTCTCTGATCCCTGTTTACACTATTTATCAGAAGGATCAGTGTTAGTTTTCATGGTCTGACATCTCCACTGGATGGTAAGCAACCTGAGGGCAGAGATCCTGCTTTATATCCCCAGTGCTAGCACAGTGCATAACACACAAAGTAACAGACAACGAATCAAACTTGGTCCATTGCACCTATTGAATCGATGCAGTTCTATTGGTTTTCCCAGGGACGAATTGAGTGTTATGACAAGAATCCATCATTGCAGTGAAGTTTAGAGGATGCAGAAGGTTCCCTAAGACTCTGAGAGGAAGCACCAGAGAGAGCACATGGAGTTGTGTGCAGAGATAAGACTTGATGGGAGCAACAGGACCCACCCTGAGATGGGAAGGATGCTGAGTGGCTCAGCAGGAGGGCCAGCAGCCAGCCACCAGGACCCTCTGCCCCTCTTCCAAGGACAGGGAACCCACCCCCAGCAAGGGACTAGCCTGGTAAACAGACCAGAGGCAGTTTCCAGTTACCCGATGGGATCTCTGAGAGCCGGGAGTGTCTTGCTGCCCTTCCACATGGAAAGGAAGGGCGCTCCTCTCCCCACAAGCTGACCTTGGGGAGTTAATCTCGATGGAGCCACTCACTTGTTCCTCCCCTTTGTCACCCACTCCTCCGCGACCCGGCAGCGCTCCGAGATGCTCAGGGACAGGCCTTCTCCCGTCGTGCCGTTCACTGTTCCAAACAGAGAGTCAGTCGGGGGGACCAGCTGATAGCTGTCATTCCTCCAGCACCAGCGCTGGCAGTGCAGGGGCAGAAACCCCTGCTCAAGAGGAAGGGACACAGAGACACACTGAGGAGAGTCTGGAGCCAGTGGTGTGATGCCATGTTCCCATTCTTCACTTCAGACCCAGTCTTTTGTTCATCTTCATCTTATCAAGAGGACCGGGAAGGTTAGGCATGACTTGTAATTACAAATCTGTCCTTGTTTTTAGGGACAGAGAGTAAGTATTTTAAATGGAGACAGAGATGACTGCCCAGGTTTCAGGCAAGTCTCCGAACATACAAGCAAGTTCTCTATTTGGGTTTAATGGCAGGAAAAACAATACTACCCAGTACTGGGATGTCCCAGCGGTCCTATGTGGCGTTTACTTACAAAGACAGTGGTGGGTACTGCAGATCTAAAACGACCTCTGTCTAGAGACCTGGGTCCTTGGACTCTTTAGTGAATAGAAATTGGTAAGACGCCAGATAAGTATTTCAGGCAAGGCTTTATGGCAGCTCGTGATGCAGCCGGGGGGAGGGAGTATCAGAAACAGGTACCCTTGCTCACTCCCCAAGTGGCACGCCGGTCCTTAAAGGGGGTCACAAGAGGGCGGGTCCATGGGTTGGGCAGGAGACATAGGTGGTCTGCCCACTTGCTCGGTGTGCAGTCGGAGGGATCGTGTGCAGCACCCGGCTTTTGCTCCCAGCACTAAGTGGGCGCTGGCTCGTGGCCTTTTTGTATCTTATTGCTCATCATTTGCCCCAGTTGCTCGTGTGCACAGTGATTTTTAGCCCTTTATAGTCTCTTTATAGTCTGTCGCTCTAGGTGCAAGCGCTCTGGTAAAGGGTCCCAGTTGCTGGCCGATTTCAAGCACACTACCAAATTAGATAATCTCTCAATCATCTTTTAGGTCTAAAATTGATGAACCTAAAAATTCACAAATTTTACACTGCTTAGCCAGGCTCAACCATAACCTATAAGACAATAACACTGTGACCTGCAGGCTAGTAATCTGCCTTCTAAGGACTGAGCTTGAGATACATAGAGAAATCCCTAAAGATGACTTACCAAAGACATTCTTCACTCCCTGTTCCTCTACAAGATAGTCCACGTACCGGCCAATGATTGAAAAGTTGATTTCTCTGAAAAACACAAAAAATCGGAAAAGACTGCTCATTTATTCTTTTCTAGGTTATTCAATCCATGTTACTGTTTAGTCACTAAGTGGTGTTTGACTCTTTTGCAACCCCATGGACTGTAGCTGGTCAGGCTCCTCTGTCCATGGAATTTCCCAGGAATACTGGTGTGGGTTGCCATTTCCTCCTCCAGGGGGTCTTCCTGACACAAGGATTCAACCTGCATCTCCTGCATTGGCTGAGATGCAGCTGAGCCCCTGCTCTCTTCTTGTTAATCGTTGTTCAAATCCACTCAACCAGACTGTGAAATTCTTAGCCTGCTCTGAATAATGCCTGGATTTTTTTCTTCTCTACTCAGCCACATGTGCTTCAATTATGTGAGCAAAACCTTATTAGCTATCCACAAAGGTTTTACATTTAAACTTCATTACAAGTAATAATTAAAAAATAATTACTTAATTATCTTTTGCTCTTTTGGGGAAGAGTGATGGGCTGGGGTGTGGTTAAACGAGAACTTAACATTTTCTGTGTGGCCAGAAGCAATCATTTCTTAGGAGAAAATCCAATCTTAGTAATCGAAGAGTTTTAGCACTTAATATTTATGACAATAGAGGAAGGCGTAAAGCCATTTATATGTGTTAGTGTTAAACTAAAGGGGATTAACAGTTGGAAAGGAACTTTGCCATCAGTTTGTCTTTCAAAGTGTCATTTGTGGGATAGCGGTATCAGTGTCTGGGGATTAGCTGGAAATGATGAGTCTCAGGCCACACACAGTTCTGGTCAGAATCTGCACTGTAACAAGACCTCCAAATGATACGCTTTCCAGTTTAAAAAGTACTGACCTTGTAAAGATCTGATACTTCAGGCAATAAGGGCTCTTTTCCTTAAAATCATATTGAGTTTAAAAATCTAGAAACTGACAGATCAGATAAAGTGACCTGTTCTCAATCAAAATATAGGTGGGGAGGATGGAGAATGAAAACACAAGGGAAACAGTGGGGCAAGGGTGTGTTGAATGTTGCAGAATGCATGGTTGACAAGAAAACTAAGTATTGATATGAGTTGGCGAGTACTTTTGCATTTTTGTCAGTGGGGCCAGAGAATACTAATGTAATTTTAACCTTATTAACATTCTTTTCATCTTATTACTCCTCAAAAAAAAAAAAAAAGAAACCAAAATATCTGAGGCATATAGAAAACATAGACATCAAAGGGTATTTGTCAAAAGAAACAGAAGAATAGAGATGAAAACAAAGGATGCCTAGGCAACCACTGCCCACAAAGTGCAAGAGACAACCAGTCCAAGCTGTCACTTGGGCAAAGGCACGCTTTAATGTAGCTGAAAGGCCTGCAAGGGGAGCAGGCGCGTTCCATAATGGCTCATGTCCCAGCATCGTTAACACTGCCCTCCCTGCCCCACTTGCTCAAATGTCAAATCCTGGCCTCTCAGTCTCATTGAGCAAGACTCTAAGATGGGGGAGTGGGCTGCCTAGACAGTTCATCTCAGGACCCTCATTTAGGTCAGCTGGACCTGCTCAACTTCTTGAAGTCTCTCTGCTTCAGACATTTGTGACCACTTGGAATCACACCTTTACAACACACTCGCCCCTTGCTGCTTCCGTCGGCTCTTCCCCACCTGGAACAAGCCCTGAGATGCAGGAACCATCAGCAGGGGCTTTGTCTGTATGACTGTAGTCTAGTTTTGACCAATGATGTCCACCTACTCATGCAAGCAACCAGGGAACACCTCTGGCAGGCCCCAGGGACTTTCCAATCACGGACCGGAAACCGGAAATAAAGTCTCTGGGCAATGGCTTATGCTGGAGACATGGATTCAGATACAGTGGCTCCTGCAGACTGTCACTGAAGTCTCAACATCTCCCCAGTTCCACCCTGGCCACATACTCACACACCGAGAGCAGGCCTGGCCTTTCACCAAGGAGGGGCCTCTAGAGCGCCAGGTGACCGAGGCCTAGAGGGCACTGTACTCACTTTAATATGCTTTCTTTTGGTTTAATCTAATGTTTTCCTGGGCTTCCCTGGTGGCTCAGATGGTAAAGAATCTGTCTTCAATGCAGGATACCCAGGTTCAGTCCCTGGGTCCGGAAAATCCCTTGGAGAAGGGAATGGCAACCCACTCCAGTATTCTTGCCTGAAGAATCCCATGAACACAGGAGCCTGTGGGCTACAGTCCATGGGGTCTCAAAGAGTCAAACATAACTGAGTAACACTTTCACTCTAACACTATCCCATGTATACTTCAGCTTTCAAAATCGGATGGAAGCTACTCATCCTTTCTGGCAAAATAACTACTCGGTTACTTAAAAACTCCTTTGGGAGAGGAGCATGCAGGAGCTATGACGACCCCACCCTGCCAGAGGCGGAAAGCGTCCTATTCGGGAAATCTGGGTCGCTCAGTCTCCCACAACAGTTAGAAAGATGACAGTCTACACTACTCCATCTCCAGCGGGCCGGGCCCTTTGACTGGCCGGGTAACAGGTTTGTTGTTACTACAGCGTGTTGTAAAAATTCTCATGAGGAAGTCCAGGGCCTTCGAGGGAGAAAACACAACTTTTTCTCAGACATTTTGGCCAATCCGAAATGGACTCTCTGTTCTAATGACTGTGAACTTGCCCAGTGGAAAAAGTGATTTCTGGAAACAACTAAGGAAAACAAAAGTCCTTCACTCTAACGTAGAAAAAGACACAAATTAGGCTAGGTAGAGATTGACCTTCCTTTCCGATTAGGCATCAGTCTATAGGATCTTGGTTTCATCAACTGCACAAATAGATGTAACAGCTCTGAGTTGCTAGGAAGATTTAAGTGGAATGTGTCCCTTAAAATGCCCCACATGAAGACTAACACATAGTGTTCAGCCAATCAATGTTAGCATCCTGTCTTCATGAAATTACAGCTAACTAAATTTACCATATGCTGTGTGAAATGCTGAAGATTCAAAGATAAATAAGATATACGCTCAGTCCATATGCAGTGTCTGGTACCCATTAAATAACTATATATAAGGGTAGGCAGCTCAAAGCCTGGTGGGTGACTTCCCTTGTTAGTGTAGTGGCTAGGACTCCAGGCTCCAAATGAAAGGGGTCCAGGTTTGATCCCTGGTCAGTGAACTAGACCAACACATGCTGCAACTAAGAGTTCCTATGCCACGACTAAAGTTCCCACATGGCGAAACACAGACAGAAGATCCCACACGCTAAAACTAAGACCTGGCTCAGCCAGACTGAAGAAAACCAATCTCTTGGCAGAAACACACATGTAATAAACAGTTACTATAATAATCATCATAAACAAATAATTGTGATATAACATGAAAGGTAGGCACAGGGTGCTCTGAGACCACAGAGGAAGGACTCTGTAACTCTTTTTAGGGAAACTGGGGAAGAATAACAAGGGGATGGTTTTGATGGATGAATCAGTTCAGTTCAGTCGCTCAATTGTGTCCGACTCTTTGTGACTCCATGAATCATAGCACACCAGGCCTCCCTGTCCATCACCATCTCCCGGAGTTCATGCAGACTCACGTCCATTGAGTCAGTGATGCCATCCAGCCATCTCATCTTCTGTCTTCCCCTTCTTCTCCTGCCCCCAATCCCTCCCAGCATCAGAGTCTTTTCCAATGAGTCAGCTCTATGCATGAGGTGGCAAAAGTACTGGAGTTTCAGCTTCAGTATCATTCCTTCCAAAGAAATTCCAGGGCTGATTTCCTTCGGAATGGACTGGTTGGATCTCCTTGCAGTCCAAGGGACTCTCAAGAGTCTTCTCCAACACCACAGTTTAAAAGCATCAATTCTTCGGTGCTCAGCCTTCTTCACAGTCCAACGCTCACATCCATACATGACCACTGGAAAAGCCATATCCTTGACAAGACGGAACTTTGTTGGCAAAGTAATGTCTTTGCTTTTGAATATACTATCTAGGTTGGTCATAATTTCCTTCCAAGGAGCAAGCGTCTTTTAATTTCATGGCTGCAATCACCATCTACAGTGATTTTGGAGCCCCCCAAAAATAAAGTCTGACACTGTTTCCACTGTTTACTCATCTATTTACCATGAAGTGATGGGACCAGATGCCATGATCTTCGTTTTCTGAATGTTGAGCTTTAAGCCAACTTTTTCCCTCTCCACTTTCACTTTCATCAAGAGGTTTTTAGTTCCTCTTCACTTTCTGCCATAAGGGTGGTGTCATCTGCATATCTGAGGTTATTGATATTTCTCTTGGCAATCTTGATTCCAGCTTGCACTTCTTCCAGTCCAGCGTTTCTCATGATGTACTCTGCATAGAAGTTAAATAAGCAGGGTGACAATATACAGACTTGACTACTCCTTTTCCTATTTGGAACCAGTCTGTTGTTCCATGTCCAGTTCTAATTGTTACTTCCTGACCTGCATATAAGTTTCTCAAGACCACCTGCTTCAGGTCAGGTGATCTGGTATTCCCATCTCTTTCAGAATTTTCCACAGTTTATTGTGATCCACACAGTCAAAGGCTTTGGCATAGTCAATAAAGCAGAAATAGATGTTTTCTGGAACTCTCTTGCTTTTTTGATGATCCAGCAGAAGTTGACAATTTGATTGCTGGTTTCTCTGTCTTTTCTAAAACCAGCTTGAACATCTGGAAGTTCACAGTTCATGTATTGCTGAAGCCTGCCTTGGAGAAGTTTGAGCATTACTTTACTAGCGTGTGAGATGAGTGCAATTGTGTGGTAGTTTGAGCATTCTTTGGCATTGCCTTTCTTTGGAATTAGAATGAAAACTGACCTTTCCAGTCCTGTGGCCACTGCTGAGTTTTCCAAATTTGTGGGCATATTGAGTGCAGAACTTTCACAGCATCATCTTTTAGGATTTGAAAGAACTCAACTATAGTTCCATCACTTCCACTAGTTTTGTTCATAGTGATGCTTTCTAAGGCCCACTTGACTTTACATTCCAGGACGTCTCACTCTAGGTGAGTGATCACATCATCGTGATTATCTGGGTCGTGAAGATCATTTTTATATAGTTCTTCTGTGTATTCTTGCCACCTCTCTTAATACCTTCTGCTTCTGTTAGGTCCATACCATTTCTGTCCTTTATCGAGCCCATC
>SJYC01073950.1:0-19769 GCA_006408675.1 Madoqua kirkii
TTTTTAAAACATCAGGAAGTTCACAGTTCACGTATTGCTGAAGCCTGGCTTGGAGAATTTTGAGCATTACTTTACTAGCATGTGAGATGAATGCAATTGTGCAGTAGTTTGAGCATTCTTTGTCATTGCCTTTCTTTGGGATTGGAATGAAAACTTACCTTTTCCAGTCCTGTGGCCACTGCTGAGTTTTCCAAATTTGCTGGCATATTGAGTGCAGCACTTTCACAGCATCATCTTTCAAGATTTGAAATAGCTTCACTGAAATTCCATCACCTCCACTAGCTTTGTTTGCAGTGATGCTTTCTAAGGCCCACTTGATTTCACATTCCAGGATGTCTGGCTTAAGTGAGTGAGCACACCATTGTGATTATCTGAGTTGTGAAGATCTTTTTTGTGCAGTTCTTCTGTGTATTCTTGCCACTACTTCTTAATATCTTCTGCTTCTGTTAGGTCAATACCATTTCTGTCCTTTATCGAGCCCATTTTTACATGAAATATTCCCTTGGTATCTCTAATTTTCTTGAAGAGATCTCTAGTCTTTCCCATTCTGTTGTTTTCCTCTATTTCTTTCCATTGATCTCTGAGGAAGGCTTTTTTATCTCTCCTTGCTATTCTTTGGAATTCTGCGTTCATATGGCTATATCTTTCCTTTTCTCCTCTGCTTTTCACTTCCCTTCTTTTCACAGCTATTTGTAAGGCCTCCTCAGACAGCCATTTTGCTTTTTTGCATTTCTTTTTCTTTGGGATGGTCTTGATCCCTGTCTCCTGTACATTGTCACGAACCTCCATCTATAGTTCATCAGGCACTCTATCATATCAGGTCCCTTAAATCTATTTCTCACTTCCACTGTATAATCATAAGGGATTTGATTTAGGTCATACCTGAATGGCCTAGTGGTTTTCCCCACTTTCTTCAATTTTAGTCTGAATTTGGCAATAAGGAGTTCATGATATGAGCCAAAGTCAGCTCCAGGTCTTGTTTTTCGCTGACTGTATATTGTGGCATACACTAAAAAATATTACCACCATACTACAACTTGTTTTCACTTGGATTGAAGCTAAAATTGTTAGAATTTAAGGGAAAAAATGAATTGACCTAAAGAAAAAATAATGAAATGCTATCATAGTCTGTGTGTAGATATAGTGAAAATCATGAGAGAAGAAGAAAATACCTGACATGGGGGAAGCACTGCATTTATCAATAGTAATTGCTTATCTCTCAAGGGCAGCCAGCATCATTTAGAGAATGTGCCCCTTTCTGTCCTAAGACTCTACAGCTGGATGCACTTCCCTGGGACTTAGCACTGTGCATGGGACAGAGGATTAATATAAATTAAATGACAATGCTTTGTATAAGGGCTTCCCAGGGGGCACTAGCGGTAAAGAACCCACCTGACAATGGAGGAGACATAAGAGACACGGGTTCAGTCTCTGGATCAGGAAGATCCCCTAGAGGAGAGCATGGCAACCCACTCCCTCCAATATTCTTGCCTGGAGAATATCATGGACGGAGGGGCCAGGCAGGCGACAGTTCATGGGATCACAAAGAGCCGGATGTGACTTAGCGGTCACAGAAGCAGGCGCTTTGTATAAACTGTTTCACTTCTTGTATGAAAAACATACACAGGCCCTCAAAGAAGGCCTAGGGGTGCAACATACACGTGAACACATACATGTAAGCATTCACAGCAGAACGGATGCAGCACCACTTTCAGCCCCTCACTAACTGTCATTCGCTGATAAATTATTTAAGTAACTGGAGGCTGAGTTTTCTCATATGATAAATGAAGAAAACATTTAGGTAGATTACAGCTTTTTGGATAAATGTCAGGATCTATATAAATGTCCAGTCATATGGTATGGCACATTGTAGGTACTCGATATTATAATTGTTACTATGTTTTTAAAAGAGACTTTATTAAAAGTTTTATAAATTTTTATCATTTATCAGGTGACTAGAACGTGTTAGGAAAAAATTTACAAGATAGAAAATATTAACACAAACAACACTGGTAGAGGAACAACTGTAAGAAGAGGGGTAAGGTAGGGGGTGACATCATGAATGGAAACCTCAGTCAGAGCCCCAGCTTCCATCCTTGCCATTGCTGACCAAAGAGTTTGCTGCTCAGTTCTTCACTGAAATGTGTTAATGCTTGCTGGCCTTAGAATGATTCCTGATACTCAAGTTTTAAGGGAAATTTTAAAAGCTGGCCTGGTGAGTGGCAGTCTATGAGGTAGCGGAGAGTCGGACACAACTGAGCGACTTAACTTTCAGTTTTCACTTTCATGCACTGGAGAAGGAAATGGCAACCCACTCCAGTGTTCTTGCCTGGAGAATCCCAGGGACGGGGGAGCCTGGTGGACTGCTGTCTATGGGGTCACACAGAGTCAGACACGACTGAAGCGACTTAGCAGCAGCAGAAGCAGAATCAATTTTGATTTTTTCTTAAATTGGTTAGCTAAGGTCATTCACTTCTGTAAGTCTTAGCTTATTAACATATTTTAAGATTTTTCTTCCAGAGTTAGCTTTTATTTGTAAAAGCTGCATGATATTTCACTATAGATGTTTTCTCATAGATAACTGGTATTTAGGTTGTTTCTAGCATTTTGCTTCTACAAACAAAGCTATAATGATTACCTTCATACAAACGTAATTTCACATATGTAAGTACATGTATAGCATAAATTCCTAGAAATAGAATGTCTAAGGTGAGGTGAGGTGAAGTCACTCAGTTGTGTCCGACTCTTTGCGACCCCGTCGACTGTAACCTAGTAGGCTTCTCCATCCATGGGATTCTCCAGGCAAGAATACTGGAGTGGATTGCCATTTCCTTCTCCAGGGGATCTTCCCAACCCAGGTATCGAACCTGGGTCTCCTGCACTGGAGACAGACGCTTTAACCTCTGAGCCACCAGAGAATGTCTAAACCAAATGATGTATGTATTTTCACTTATTATGTTGCCCTATTGCTCTTCAGAAGGGTGCTCATGTACACCCCTAATGCAAACTAGGAGTGTTTCCCCACATCCGTGCCGAAATAGTACATTTAAAAAATGTTGTCTTCTGATAGGTAAAAAGTGGAATTGTCTTTTTAAATTGCAAGTCCTTAATCATGGATAAGGTTGAGCTTCTGCTCTCTTCCAATGCTTTATATCTATCTAACCTAATGACCAGCCTCCCAACCACACACTGTCCTGAGGTTAGAATCAGATCATTTCTGCTCTGGAATTGACTGTAGGTTTCACTTAGTCCAGCTCCCTCATTCTGCATACCTGAGAGTTGAGGCCCAAAGTGAAGAGGAACCTGCCAAGTGTCATACAGTACCTCAAACATATTCTTACTTACCAAATGACCACTCATTGTCTCTGAGTTCAGTCCTCTTTGAATTCCCTTCTAGATCCAACAATCCACTGCTTACTGTGCAGAAAAGATGTCACATAGTGAACTCATATAAAACTCTGAGGTTTAAACACAGCTTGAGTAAGACAACCAGTCCATCCTAAAGGAAATCAGTCCTGAATATTCATTGTAAGGACTGATGCTGAAGCTGAAACTCCAGTACTTTGGCCACCTGATGTGAAGAACTGACTCACTTGAAAAGACCCTGATGCTGGGAAAGATTGAAGGTAGGAGGAGAAGGGGATGACAGAGGATGAGATGGTTGGATGGCATCACCAACTCAATGGACATGAGTTTCAGTAAACTCTGGGATTTGGTGATGGACAGGGAGGCCTGGCATACTGCAGTCCATGGGGTCACAAAGAGTCGGACATGACTGAGCGACTGAACTGAACTGAACTGAGCAAGATATGTTTTTCTATGCATTCACAATGGACTTAGACATGCCAAGGAATCAAGAAATCAGAGGACAATTATCTTTTAGAGGAAAGCATATTTTCTCTTGCAGCACCAATGAGCGGATTTTAAAGAGATTTTCTCTTGCAGCTTGGGCATAGCAAATGATTGAGATAAAATTATCCCAGCTGATTTGTGTGTATGCAGATGTTTGCCTGAACCTTGCTGTTCACACTCTGTTATGTTGTTAGTGCTATTTTCTCTCTCTGGCTCTGTCCAATAAAGGCTGTGTTTTTTGGAGAAGTGAGCAAACACAGTTCCAGCGGGCCTCTGACTGCCTGCACACACTATACAGTGAGATGATGTTTCTTCAGGGAAGCTTCCTAACTCCACCCCAGAACCTTTCTCCAAAGTCAAGATCATCAGCAGTATCAAGCGCAAATGATTATTGATAGCCAAAGATGATTAGAAGTTAAGGAAGCTAAACCTCTGCCAGGCTTCTTTATTGAGAAATGGCCTTGTTAGTTATCATGGAGAATCTAGCTGATTTTCCATGGAGAAGCTAACAGATTATTAACAGATAATTTAGTCCCAAGGGAGGAGTGACTCCTTCCTCCTTGCTTGCCTTTCCTCTTACTTGTTCCACTGCTGATGTTGGAGACTCTTCCTTTTATCCTCTGTAGCACCAAAAGCTTGAGTAGGGGGAGGCAAGGAGAGAGGGGGAGAGTACAACCCCATCTCTTCTTATCTGTTTATGTACTTAGATCTTCAGTGCCGCACTCGAGGTTTCTCTAGTTGCAGTGATGGGGGGCACTACTCCTCACTGCAGTGCTGGGGTTTCTCATTGTGGTGGCTTCTCTTGTGGAGCATGGACTCTAGAGTATGAGGGCTTCAGTAGTTGCGGCACATGGGCCCGGTTGCCCCCTGGCATGTGGGATCCTCTCAGACAGGGATCAAACCAATGTTTCTCATTGCTGTGGCTTCTTTTGTGGCGCACAGGCTCTAAGGCACCCAGGCTTAGTTTCCCCACAGCATGTGGGATCCTCCAGGACCAGGGATCAAACCATGTCCCCAGCATTGGCAGGTGGATTCTTAACCGCTGGACCACGAGGGAAGCCCCCATCTCTTCTTAAGAGAAGACAGTATGGGAGACATGGATTTTAGTAGTAGATATACCATGAACTGACTGCAGAACTTAGAGCAAAGCAAAATATTTGCCTGGGTATCTTTATCTCTGAGGTTCTATACTAGTTTGAGATTCTAAGATTGGCTTTTTTAATGCCTTGTAAAGCTCCTATTTTATTGCAAATGAGTTCCATCCATTTCAGATTTCACCAAGTGCATTTGTCAGGAGTTATTCTTTGACAAGCACCAGAAACACAGCTCAGACTGATGTAAGCAGTAAAGGTGATTTATTATGTCATGCAAATAGAGGGTCTGGAAAGAGCTATACACAGGCATGTTAGTGCTGCTTTCTCTCTCAGCGTTCTGTCTTGCTGATTCCCAGTGTTCTTCTTCTTAGGTTCTGCTGAACTCTGTTAACTTTTGTGTTGGTAAGGTAGCCACTACCTGACCCAGACCAACATTCCATCAACTCAAGCAAAATCATTCCATCAGAAGCCCTGGAATTGAGTTTTTGTGTTTATCCTAGAATCAATTGCTGTGGTCAGTCCTGGATCATGTACCAATATTATTCCAGGCAAGTAGAACAATAGAAGGGGAAAGCAATTGACTCTACTGAAATCACATTAACTGGGAGTGAAAGAGGGATGTTTCCTTGAAGGAGATTCCTGTTATCAGAAGACTGTAGAGATGATGAACAAGCAAAATGAGTGGGCAGTAGATTTTAGAATCACTAAAGTGTAACTTTTGCTAACAAGAGGATTGTCTCCTTACTTTTCCAGTAGACTGCTTTTCATCTTACTTGCACTAATCATGAGGATAAGAATAAAGAACTGGTATTCTCTTTATCTTTAAAATACTCTGTCTTTATCATTCAATAAGAAAACAGTGTCTGATGGCGAAGTGAATTAACTTGTTCCTCTGTCTATGGATCCAAGCTTTCTTCCTCAGTATAATCCCAGGATATACTCTCTTTACACCCAGGATCGTATTCCTTCTCTGTTTTGCTCTATTCTTAGAATTGCTTTCATTCATGATATTGTCCCTTAACATATTTTGTCCCTACGGTTCTTGTAAAACTACATCCTTACTATAGCCTACAAGGTTCTACATATTCTCACTCCCAACTTCTTTCTCTATTTCGTTAGCTACAATGGACCCTTCATAATGCCCTAACCAGCTGAATATGTGTAAATGTGTAAGAAGCCTCCTTAATTCTGCCTTCCTGCTAGAATGAAGTAGTTCATGACAGGTTCATACTCCCACTGAAAATAACTGGGAAAGCTGGATATGTTACAGAAGTCACATTTTAAAGGCTCTAGAGAGTTGCACAAACAAGGAGGACTAGAGGATCTAAAATTCCAGAGGTGATCTGAAGATCTGCAGCTGCTTTTTTCCCTTGGAAAGTTGCTAATTCTTGGTTCTGGCTATAGGCTAAGAATCTCGGTTTGGCCCTAATTAAAGCTTTTAGCAGTGACTCAATGAGGAAACAAGCACACAGCTAAATTTCCTTCACTAGACTTTTGCTAAATTCTCAAACTACCGTTGCTTCTTCAAATATTACTTCTCCCCAGATTTGTCGATTTTCTCCTCCTGGAGTTATCATGTCTCAAACGGTAAAGCATCTGCCTACAATGTGGGGGACCCGGGTTCAGTCCCTGGGTTGGGAAGATCTCCTGGAGAAGGAAATAGCAACTCAGTCTAGTATTCTTCCCTAGAAAATCCCATGGACAGAGAAACCTGGTAGGTTACAGTCCATGGGGTTGCAAAGAGTCGGACACGACTGAGCGACTTCACTTTGCTTTGGAGATATCATGTAATATATACTAGACTTCCTTACAATAGTTTCCATTTGTCTTAACCTCATATATGTTTTTTCAGTCACTTTTTGTTCACACTACTGAAAACTTTCTTCAATTCTACCTTCCAATTTGCTAAATGTTTCTTCATTTGTATTTAACCTGATATTAACCACCAACTTAGTTTTCAGCTATATTCTTTTCTATGGAAAGATTTGAGTTATTTTTATTTATAAAAGTTCAATTTTGGAACTTCCCTGGTGGTCAAGTGGTTAGGAATCAACCTGCCACTGCGGAGGACATGGGTTTGATTGCTGGTCTGGGAAGTTTCCACATGCTGCTGGGCAGCGAAGCCCCTGTTTCAGAGCTACTGAGCCCACGCTCTAGAGCCGCTGGCCGCAACTGCGGAGCCTATGCTGCAAGTATTGCAGCCTGTGCACCCCGGAGCCCATGCTCTGCAACAATGGGAAGCTTGTGAACTGCAACCAGAGAGTAGCTCCCACTTACTGCAGCTAGAGAAAGCCTGTGCACAGCAACAAAGACCCAGCACAGCCACTAAAATATTTTTTAAAAATCATTTTTTCAGTTAAATTTTGGTTATTTTATAAATCTTATTTATATGGTTATTTTCATTATTTTGTAAAAATTTTGTATTTTTATAACTAGCACTTAGTATTCTTAATCCCTTACCTTATTTTAAAGTATTTTTAGCATACATAATTTATGCAGTATGCCTGAGAATTTCATCACTTGAATCTTTGTTCTTCTGATTTTGTTGTCTGTGCCTCCTCAGTAAACTTGGAACTTTATTTGTGGTAATTCTTTGAAGTTTAGGTTAAAGGTATGTTTCTCCAAAGTGTTTTTGAGTTTTCTTCTCTCTGCTCACTTCTGGTTTTTCACCCAACATGTTTTACCTTAACAGAGGTAGTTAAACAGAGATAGTATACATTGACGCCACACATCCCTATGGAAAATGACATCTGATTCCATTTCAGGGAATTGTTAAGTTTGAAACAGGTATGTTTGCCTTCGTGTTCTTCTGATAGAGCAGGTTGATTTTTAGTTTTTTTCGAAATTTTACACAGGCACCTTCATAAAGAGTAAGACCTTACTTGTGGCAAACACTAGGGTTTATTTCTGGTCCCCAGTGCCCAACAGTCACCACATTTTGGCAGATGTCCCTAGGATAAAGCCATCTGTGGTATTTATTTACATTTCTGGCATCCCATTTTTATTCTGTTATTGGCTGCTGCTATTGTTGTTAATCTGTAAATTTTAGGTAATTTTTATGTGGGTAAAACTTCAAGAAAACTAGCTCACTGTATGGATGGAAAAGAAATTCTCCTTAATTTCTGTCTATTACCCAAGCTCTTCAGCCCTATTCCTGCCTCACTTGTCTTTCTACCCACTCTCTTTAATCATGGTTTTATTCTTAAAAGACTCTTTCTCTAATTGTCTTTTTACCAATGTAGACATCTTCCTAGAATGTATCTGTCAATTACCTTTCCTTGCCCTGGAAATCTCGCTACATCGATTGTTCTCCATATCCAGTGTAACTGGATCCTGATTCTGTCTTATTTAACAATTGTAATAATTTTCTTAGCAAACCCATTTGTCTTACTAATATACAACCCTGTTTATATCATGCACCTATTCAAACCATTAGTAAATCCTACTAAATAAGGCCTTTGGCCTAAATGAACTTTCCAGCTCTATTCTCTTTAGTGTTTTTCCTACCATATGTCTTAGTTGGGTACGTATGTATTATCCACTGTATTAGATGGGCATCCTACCTCCATGAGCAAAGACAAGAGGGGCAGGCTTGTTACAGCAAAAGATGAGATGAGTAGCAAATAGGTCTTCTACAGCCACATGTTAGATTACACAGATGGTTATAAATCAGGTTTGGGCCAGTTTGCAAAGAGCTTTTATGCTGAAATGTAGTCATTATTTTGTGGACCACAATGCACCAATGAAAGACCACACTACGTACATTTTTGTATCACCACTTTGCACAGCGCTGTGCAAATGTCACTGGATGTCACACACCAGTGACATCCCCTGAAGCTATGCAGCATGTCAATCTCAATAAACCTCATTTCATGTAGAAACAAGTCTTAAGCATGGCTGGCATTCATTATCTGCTTACCAAGTTTTGTCCAGCTTCCACAGGGAGTTGTCTTAACATTGTTTTTGTAATTACCTAACCTTTATTGAGATAAAAATGTTAAAACAGGTAACAGTCTGTGTATTGGGAAGATCACCATAGAATATTGTTTCAATTTTGTCTCTCCTTTAAAATGGAAGCAAATTAACATAATATTATATTCAGATTTTAGATACTGGATCCATTGTGGCTTTAAAATATACATTATAATTATGTATTATTCAGCATAACTTTTCCAGAAAAATAGTTTTGATTTTATATAATTTGTGTCTCAAAGTAAGTCCTCAATTCCTGTAAATCAGTGTGCATTATATGAGTATAAATGAAGAAAAAAATCCCCTGAGCTTTGTCTCTCTCTTTCTTTCCCCTCCCTCTCCCTCTACCCTACAAAAATAGACCTTCCGCTTCTGTAACATAGGGGAAGAGAGAAACAAGCCTTGCTTTGCAGGTCAGAAGCTAGGGAGGCGCGTACACACCTGGGCCGAGGCCACAGGCTGGGGCTGCCGCAGTTGGTAGGTGCTGTTTCCGTTAGATAATGCCATAGGAGGGATTCCAGGGCCTCTAGGACTCTAGTCTGGAGAGGCATACAGGAACCACTGTAGCCAAACTGCAGACTATAAGAAACCAGCATGAATTTCACCTACCTTGAATCTAAGGGAAAAGCCTGCATCCTTGAGAGTCTTCTTCCTTGTGGAGTCTTATCAAGTGGGTGTCCTGCTGCTCACTGCTTACAAAATCAATTATTAATACATACTCAAAATGTCAATAGAAAGGAAAGGCGCTTTAATCAGAATGCTGGCAATCTGGAGAGATGGTGGATTTAGCATACCCTAAAAACGCTGAAGATTCTGCTCAGCCATGAAACTTTTAAAGAGAAACAGAGAAATAATCTCAGTTAACCACTGAGATAGGGCGTCACAGTCATTGGCATCCCTCCATTGCCTGCAGGCTTGTCGACATCTTGTGATATTCCCCTAGATGTTATCTTGCTCACACAGGTTGGCCACACAATTTGTTCCAGAAATTACCAAAAGGGAAGCTAAGGAAGACATCTGGTCATCTGTTAATTACTTATTGTTCATACCCACTTCTTTGGTCTATGGAAAGAACTGACAAGTTAGGCAGATATTGTGTGATTAAAAGATTTGAAAAGTGTGCTTGGCTGGAGATGAATAGAGCATAGGAGTGCCTGGTTAAAAGTTAGTTACAGTATAGCTTTGCTAAAGTGACAAGCAGAGGAGCTTCTGGCTGAAGGCAGTTGCCCGCAGAGTGCTGTGTAGAAATCCCCACTTGTCAGAACTTCAATGCATGTCCATGGAATGAGGGGCAAGGCCTATCTTCTGTGGCTTCTTCACACTGACACAGGGCTCTTTATTTTATTTTTGGCTGCGCTAGATCTTCAGTGCTGCATGCGGGCTTTCTTTAGTTGCAGTGAGTGGCAGCTCCTTTCACGTTGAGGTGTTCAGGGCACTAATTGCAATAGCTGCTCTTGTTGAGGAGCATGAGTTCTCGGGCCTGCAGACTTCAGTAGTTGCAGCATGCAGGCTTAGTCGCCCTGTGGCATGTGGAGTCTTCCTGGACTGGGGATCAAACTTGTTCCCCTACATTGGCAGGTGGATTCTTGACCACTGGATCACCAGGGAAGCTCAGAGTACAAGGTGCTGACATGGATCTGTGACAACTCTTTACTGACCTTTAGTTGCCCACTTACATCATGGGCAGAGTAAGCTGCAATTATTTTGATACCCACAAAGGTATAGATTATTGTGAATAGTGATCTTAATCCTACTCTCTTGAGGCCAGTTCTTGGATGTACTAGCCATAGATTCAGTACTGCCCAAGATGGAGCAGCTTATGCCATGGCAGCATCTGGTCATCACACAGTTAGCTTTTTGTCTGGTAGTTATTATGGTATTTGTAAAACAACTCAAGAGTGTGCACCAGACGCTGAGTGTCTGTCTCTCTTGTCCTAATCATTAACTGCTTGGTGGGGGCCCTGCAGTGTTCTGCTCATTCCATAAGTATTGAGAAAGCTTGGCAATTAGTGCCATTTTGCTTTTCTTTTTTATTCTGTCAAGCAATTGTATAGGCTTTTCTTTGTTTGAAAGTGAAAGTGAAGTTGCTCAGTCATGTCCGACTCTTTGCAACCCCATGGACTGTAGCCCATCAGGCTCCTCCATCCATGGGATTCTCCAGGCAAGAATGAGTGGGTTGCCATTTCCTTCTCCAGGGGATCTTCCCGACCCAGGGATCGAACCAAGGTCTCCCACATTGCAGGCAGATGCTTTAACCTCTGAGCCACCAGGGAAGCTTTCTTTGTTTAAGCTTGTGTTAGCATTTGATTTAATTGCATTAGTAGCTGTCTATAAACTGGCAAATTTAGTATAAAAATTATTATATGTGAGTCCAGAGTGCTGGTGTGGAGAAAAGAGAACCCTCGTACACTGTTGGTGGAATGCAAATTGGTGCAGCCACAATGAAGAACAGTATGGAAATTCTCCAGAAAAACTAAACATAAAGTTACCATATGATCCTGCAACCTTACTCTGGTCATATACCCAGACAAAAGTATAATTTGAAAAAATACATGTACTTCAGTGTTCATAGCAGCATTATTTTAAAATTTTATTTATTTTTAATTGAAGTATAATTGCTTTGCAGTATTGTATTGGTTTCTACCAAACATCAACATGAATCAGCCATAGGTTTATCCATATCCCCTCCCACTTGAACATCCCTCCCACCTCCCTCCTTTTTCCGACCCCTCTAGGCTGTCACCAAGCCCCGGTTTGAGTTCCCTCAGTCATACAGCAAATTCCCATTGGCTAACTCTTTTACATGTTGTCATGTATATTTCCATGTTACTCTCTCCATACATCCTACCCTCTCCTTCCTCCCTGCCAAGCCATGTCCATAAGTCTCTTCTCTATGTCTGTTTCTCCACTGCTGCTCTGCAAATAGGTTCATCAGTACTGTCTTTCTAGATTCCACATATATGTGTTTGGTTCAGTTCAGTTCAGTCAGTCATGTCCAACTCTTTGTGACCCCCTGGACCGCAGCACGCCAGGCCTCCCTGTCCATCACCAACTCCCAGAGTTTACCCAAACTCATGTCCATTGAGTTCGTGATACCATCCAACCATCTCATCCTCTTTTGTCTCCTTCTGCTCCTGCCTTCAGTCTTTCCCAGCATCAGGGTCTTTTCCAGTGAGTCAGCTTTTCCCATCAGGTAGCCAAAGTACTGGAGTGTCAGCTTCAACATCAGTCCTTCCAATGAACACTCAGGACTGATCTCCTTTAGGATGGACTGGTTGGATCTCCTTGCAGTCCAAGGGACTCTCAAGAGTCTTCTCCAACACCACAGTTCAAAAGAAATTCTTTGACACTAAGCTTTCTTTATAGTCCAACTCTCACATCCATACATGACTACTGGAAAAACCAAGCCTTGAGAGGACAGCCTTTTGTTGACAAAGTAATGTCTCTGCGTTTTAATATGCTATCTAGGTTGGTCATAACTTTCCTTCCAAGGAGTAAGCATCTTTTAATTTCATGGCTGCAGTCACTATCTGCAGTGAGTTTTGCAGCCCCAAAAAACAAAGTCAGTCACTATTTCCACATCTATTTGTTATGAAGTGATGGGACCAGATGCCATGACCTTAGTTTTCTGAATGTTGAGCTTTAAGCCAACATTTTCACTCTCGTCTTTCACTTTCATCAAGAGGCTCTTTAGTTCTTCTTCACTTTATGCCATAAGGGTGGTATCATCTGCATATCTGAGGTTATTGATATTTCTCCCGGCAATCTTGATTCCAGCTTTTGCTTCATCCAGCCCAGTGTTTCTCATGATGTACTCTGCATAGAAGTTAAATAAGCAAGGTGACAATATACAGCCTTGGACATACTCTTTTTCCTATTTGGAACCAGTCTGTTGTTCCATGTCCAGTTCTAACTGTTGCTTCCTGGCCTGCATACAGGTTTCTCAAGAGGCAGGTCAGGTGGTCAGGTATCTCATCTCTTTCAGAATTTTCCACAGTTTATTGTGATCCACGTAGTCAAAGGCTTTGGCATAGTCAATAAAGCAAAAATAGATGTTTTTCTGGAACTCTCTTGCTTTTTCCATGATCCAGCAGATGTTGGCAATTTGATCTCTGGTTTCTCTGCCTTTTCTAAAACCAGCTTGAACATCTGGAAGTTCATGGTTCCCGTATTGCTGAAGCCTGGCTTGAAGAATTTTGAGTTAGTATACAAATATTTTATTCTCTGCCTTCAAGTTAGCCTCTGTTGTAGAACCTTAAAAAAACACAACGTTTGTCATAATTCAATAAGGTCTGAGCATATACTTTTTCTCCTCTGACTTAACTTCACTCTGTATAATAGGCTCTAGGTTCGTCTACCTCATTAGCGCTGACTCAAATGCATTCCTTTTTATGGCTGAGTAATATTCCGTTGTCTCCTGCACTGTATTTATGTACCTCAGCTTCTTTATCCGTTCATCTGTGGATGGACATTTAGGTTGCTTTCATGTCCTAGCTATTGTAAATAGAGCTCATGACAGCATTTTTTACAATAGTCAAGATGTGGATATAATCTATTAGCAGATTAGTGAATAAAGATGTGATATATGTATGTATATGCTGCTGCTAAGTCACTTCAGTTGTGTCCGACTCTGTGTGACCCCATAGATGGCAGCCCACCAGGCTCTCCCATCCCTGGGATTCTCCAGGCAAGAACATTGGAGTGGGTTGCCATTTCATGCTCCAATTCATGAAAGTAAAAAGTGAAAGTGAAGTCACTCAGTCATGTCCAACTCTGTGATCCCATGGACCGCAGCCTACCAGGCTCCTCTTTCCATGGGATTTTCCAGGCAAGAGTACTGGAGTGGGGTGCCATCACCTTCTCCAACTGATATTGATATATATATATATATATATATATATATAGCACATATATATATATACATATATTGATATATATAATATATATAATATATATATATACACACACATGCACACATAATGGAATACTGCTCAACCATAAAAAATTAAATAATGCCATTTGCAGCAACATGAGTGGACCTAGAGAACATAGATGGCAGCCCACCAGGCTCTCCCATCCCTGGGATTCTCCAGGCAAGAACATTGGAGTGGGTTGCCATTTCATGCTCCAATTCATGAAAGTAAAAAGTGAAAGTGAAGTCACTCAGTCATGTCCAACTCTGTGATCCCATGGACCGCAGCCTACCAGGCTCCTCTTTCCATGGGATTTTCCAGGCAAGAGTACTGGAGTGGGGTGCCATCACCTTCTCCAACTGATATTGATATATATATATATATATATATAGCACATATATATATATACATATATTGATATATATAATATATATAATATATATATATACACACACATGCACACATAATGGAATACTGCTCAACCATAAAAAATTAAATAATGCCATTTGCAGCAACATGAGTGGACCTAGAGATTACCATACTAAGTGAAGTAAACCATATAAAGACAAATATCATATGATATTACTTACATGTGGAATCTAAAATATAATAGAAATGAGTTTATCTGTAAAACAAAAGCATACTTACAGATAAAAACTAGTGGTTACCAGTGGAGAGAGGGAAGAAGGGGAGCAAGATAGGGTAGGGGATTAACACGTATAAACTACTGTGTATAAAATAAATAATACATTGTACAACACAGGGAAATGTAGCAATTATTTTGTAATAACTTAGAGTCTAATCTATGAAAATACTGAATCACTATGTTGTACACCTGAAATTAATATTATTTTGTAATACAACTATAATTTTAAAAAAGAGTTCTGAGTGTTAATACTGAACATCAGCTTGGTATGATTCTAAACTTGATCATGAAAATATTAGTCTATATTTGAGAATGAGAGGAGAAAATCCTTCTGGTCCTGTATCTAAGAATGGTCACCTAGTAAAACAAATTGGCTTGCTTACATATACTGTTTTATTCTGTTAGGCCTTCAAGTTAGCTTCTGTTGTAGAACCATAAACAAACACAACCTTTGTCATAATTCAATAAGCTCTGAGTCACATATTCATGTATTATTCTGGTCAGAAGGCCAAAAGGATGTAAAACTTGACTTCTGTGCCTGTCAAAAGAGTTTAGTTCTCTATATTTTATTTTCTTTGATGTATCAGTTGTTTCCATCTTTACTGTATTTTTTCAAAGTTGAACTTTGACTCTCAGCAACAAAGAAGGATGAATCTGAACAATTTCTAAGAGATAGAAAGGCTTGAGAAAGATGCAGTCTCAAAAGGAGGTGTAACATAAAGGCACATTCTGGGAGGCAGGAGAGAGAGACTAAATTACACATCAGACTGCAGAAGCTGCAGATGGAAATCGTCAGCCACAAAGAGGGAGAGGGAGAGAATGACAAACAGTGGCTTTGACAAGCATAGCTTATCCATTTTCTAGACAGTGGGGGGATCTGTAGGAATCTTGTTGAGGTGGCTCGTTTTCCTGTGTGGTCTCTCCTTCTCTCCGGAACTTCTGGCCTGAGGTAATGACTACTTGTGATGTAGGCAGCCCACCAAGGAGTCGTTGCTATTTCAGTTGCCCATAATCTGAATGTGATCCCCAAATTAACCACAAAGTCAAGATAGGTAGCACCCTAAAAGAAAGCAAGCTGCTGGCATCCCTCTCAAATGAACTTTATCTTCTCTAGCCAAAATGGAACTTTAAAGGAATTTTTTAAAGCTCAGTATTTTTCCAGTATAGTTTTAGCAACTGCCAGCAGACAACTCCACATTAAATCTGAGATCAAACGAGAGTGATCCTAATTTGGCACCAAGAGAAAAGCTAAGTTCTAATGTGGCTATTCTGATAATCAGTTTAAATATATTAATTAATTGGCCATAAAATTCTTTAATAAACTAGCTATTGAAAATGTCGTTAGAAGTCAGTTTTTCTTTGAGAAGCAGTGAACACCACAGATATGCTTGATGGACTTGATTTTGTACTGAAATCTGATTTGTGTATAATTAATTGTAATTCTGAGTCTTTAAACCATTTAAATCATTCTGCTAACCTGAGTTTGTAACAGTCCTTTAAAATTTTCCCCTGACAGGGCTAATACTAAAGTGCAAAAATTTGAACTTAAAAATTACCATCAAAATAAATTAATGTCTTTAAAAGAATGCAAATAGGGCATATTAATTGTAGTTCCATTTCTTTGATATTTTATGTCCCCAACCCCCTTGCCAAAATAAAAAGATGAATTAAGCTTTCAGTGCTTCTTATTACAAAGAATGTGTTTGCAAAATCTCTTTGCCATCCCTAACCCCATGCATCATTCTCCAGTCTATTTTATTCATTGCTTTTTAATTCTGGAAGATGAACAAGGAAAATGATTTATAATTTGTAGCTATGACATAAATAGATGAGGTTATTTCAATGACTGTTTTCCATGGTCTCATCAACTGTCAGATGTCTAATAGTAATAATAATGCTAAAATGTATTGAGTTTTACTATGTGCCAATTACTGTTTTATGTTTTTGCATATATTAGCTTATTTCATCTATGCAACAGCCCTTTGAGACAGAAATTAAAAGCTGGAAAGTAGAGGAGTTACATAAGGTGTCCTAGGTCACCCACTAAGTGGTTAGAGCTGGTTATCAAGCTTGGATTCTAACTGCAGAGTTCTTGCCCTTAACCATTATGCAGCATCATCTTCCTGTACCATTTAAGATATATGAGTATGTGATGATGTTTATAAATACCTAACACTAAGGATAGGAAAAATATATATATGACTTCTGTTTTCATTAAATAAAAATTATCTACCTTTTCAATTGTATACAAAGTTGATGGTACAAATAATTGTTATTGTACTGTTTAATAAGACAGTGAAAGAAAAGCATCCACTCTCTCTAACTTAAATCATTTGTTTTCATTTTTTCACAGTTTTACTGTATTTATCATCAGCCTTGATATTGACAGTTTTTCCTGTTATCATGAACTATTTTGTCAGTCTTATCAGTCCCCACAGACTTTTAAAAAGACAAATGTTGTGAATCTAACTTGACAAAAGCAAGAAATCAGACCAAGATTGAGAGAGAGAGCAAAATAAGAGAGAGTTAGAGAGCGAGCGAGCTTCATTTTGTTTCCAGGTGGATGCTTTTTCCATACTCCCAGGCCAAAACTACAAGTGCCGTTCTCTCTTCTAGTCGACCTTCAATCCATTCAATCTTTCATTTAAAAAATATTCATTGAACACTGTGCTGTTTTTATGCTAGTCACTACTGGCTTTTTTTTTTTTCCTTGCTAGTGATCAAAACCCCACACTATCCATTTTCATAGGGCTTTCATTTTAGTGAGGTATAAATATTGATCAAAAGCAAACAAATATATAACCACAGGCTGTGATACAATTCTATTTAGAAGAAAATAGCTGATGCCGTGAAAACCTGCACTAGATGAGCCTGGCCTGTTCTGGAAAAGCCAAGACTGCTTCTGTTGTAATTTCCTGAGGCAGCTGTGACGACCACAAACTTGGTGGCAACGATGACAGACATGCATCCTCCTACAGTTCTAGAGGCCAGCAATCGGAAATCAAGTTAGTGGTAGAGTTGGCTCTTTCTGGAGGCTCTGTCTCCTCTAGCTGGGGGGGTTGCTGCCAATACTTGGTGTTCCTTATCTTGTAGGGGAGTCCCACCAGTCTCAGCTTCCACTGTCCAGGCCTTCCGTCCTTCATGTGCATGTGTGTGTTTGTGGGTAAATTTTTCTTTTCTTGAAAAGGACATTAGTCCTTGAATTGGGCTCCCCCTAATCCAGCACGACCTCATTGATTACATCTGCAGTCATGCTATTCATAAGAAAGGTCATAGTCATAGGTACTGGACATTTGGACTTGACCATATCTTTCTTAGGGAGCACAGTTCAACCTACAGCAGCATCCTTGAGTCAGCTACATTTGACTTGATATCATTAGACTCTAAGACAAAGAGAGGACCTCCACAGAGGGAATGGAGGTGCAAAGGCCCTGAGGCAGGAAGGGGCATTCTATTCAGGGAAAAAGAATTCTACTTGAGAGGACACAGCAACAGATACATGTACAGGGCATTTGAGGGTGGCCGGAGCCTCCTTCTGGCCTCTTTTCTCTCCCTCCTATGTCACCATCTTCCAGCCCAGTGCCTCACTTAAGAGGCCCAGGTGCACACAGGCTCCCACGTGGAGTCCCTTCCCACATGTGTGAACAGTACATGCAGATCCAGGGCTCCTTCCCCTGCTCCCTCTTGTTCAACCAATGCCTCCAGTATCCTTGAGCAGAAAGAGGGAAAACACTCCCCTCTTCTGGGAGAGGCTGTAAGAGAGAAAGTCTAGGCTTGGGTGGTGATACGTGAACACAGAGTTTAGAAGAGGACAACTTAGGTTACATCCCAGCTTTGTAGCACCAACTTCATGCTCCCTAGCCTCAGTGTTGTCATCTGTAAAGTGGGGAGTGTAGTATCTATCTCAGAGTTTCATTGTGAAGTTAAATGAAATAAAGCATGTTCAAGCACTTTGTAAGCTTATAAACTTGTTTAGAAAAAGAAGAAGGAGAAAGAGAGAGAAAGAATGCTAGGCAGTGCCAGGAACAAGGATGATTAAAAATCCTTGGTCTTTTAAGCCTAATGCAGTTCATGCAAATATCTCCCCAGTGACAGAATGAGCGAGGCTGGAGAAGGGGGGTTTATTAATAGCATTTCCTAATGTGTATACCATGGAGGAGGTGAGAAGGTTAATAATAACACTAACATTTGATCTGTGTACAGTGGAGAAGGTGGAGAGTTTTTTTTTTAATTGAAGGATAATTGCTTTACAGAATTTTGTTATTTTCTGTCAAACCTCAACATGAATCAGCCATAGGTATACATATATCCCGTCCCTTCTGAACCTCCCTCCCATCTCCCTCCCCATCCCACCCCTCTAGGTTGATCCAGAGCCTCGTTTGAGTTTCCTGAGCCTCTTTTACACATGGTAATGGAAGGTCCCCTGCTACTCTTTCCACACATGTCACTCTCTCCCACGTCCATGTCTGTTCTCTGTCTGTTTCTCCGTTGCTGCCCTGTCAACAAGTTCTTCAGTACCATTCTTCTCGATTCCATGTATATGTGTTAGGATACGATATTTACCTTTTTCTTTCGGACTCACTTCACTCTGTATTATAGGTCCTAGCTTCATCCATCTCATCAGAACAGACTCAAATGCATTCATTTTTATGGCTGAGCGATGTTCCATTGTATATATATACCACAACTTCTTTATTTATTCATCTGTTGATGGACAAGCCTCGTTTGAGTTTCCTGAGCCTCTTTTACACATGGTAATGGAAGGTCCCCTGCTACTCTTTCCACACATGTCACTCTCTCCCACGTCCATGTCTGTTCTCTGTCTGTTTCTCCGTTGCTGCCCTGTCAACAAGTTCTTCAGTACCATTCTTCTCGATTCCATGTATATGTGTTAGGATACGATATTTACCTTTTTCTTTCGGACTCACTTCACTCTGTATTATAGGTCCTAGCTTCATCCATCTCATCAGAACAGACTCAAATGCATTCATTTTTATGGCTGAGCGATGTTCCATTGTATATATATACCACAACTTCTTTATTTATTCATCTGTTGATGGACATCTAGGTTGCTTCCATGTTCCAGCTATTGTAAATAATGCTGCAGTGAACAATGGGATGCATGTGTCTTTTTCGATTTTGGTTTCCTCAGGGTATATACCTAGGAGGGGGATTGCTGGGTCATGCTGCTGCTGCTGCTGCTGCTGCTAAGTCACTTCAGTCATGTTCGACTCTGTGCAACCCCATAGACAGCAGCCCACCCGGCTCTGGTGGTTTTATTCCTAGCTTTTT
>SJYC01073952.1:0-25249 GCA_006408675.1 Madoqua kirkii
TGTTTACTTAATTTTAAATGTCTTAAATCTTATTTTGTTGAAGTCTATTATTTCTATAAAGTGCTTGAAAATTATTTTCAAAGAAGTTGTGTAGTAAATTTTAAAGATAGATAAACCAGTCAACCAGTCAGTAATGAAACGATGGTACTGCTGTCCCTTAAGTGTGATTTCTCTAAAAACAAACTGGAGTGTTTCTGCTACAGAATCATTACTGGATTTATAGACTCTGGGATATGGTGTCTGCGTTATGTCCTAACTTGCCTTTTTACTACCTATATAATATTACACAATTCATAGTCCTTTTCTGAGACTCTTTTTCCTTTTCTGTAATACTTTTAATGGTTTTTCCTGTGGTCATGTATGGATGTGAGAGTTGGACTGTGAAGAAGGCTGAGTGCTGAAGAATTGATGCTTCTGAACTGTGGTGTTGGAGGACATACTTGAGAGTCCCTTGGACTGCAAGGAGATCCAGCCAGTCCATTCTGAAGGAGATCAGCCCTGGGATTTCTTTTGAAGTAATGATGCTAAAGCTGAAACTCCAGTACTTTGGCCACCTCATGCAAAGAGTTGATTCATTGAAAAAGATTCTGATGCTAGGAGGGATTGGGGGCAAGAGGAGAAGGGGACAACCGAGGATGAGATGGCAGGATGGCATCACTGACTTGATGGACATGAGTCTGATTGAACTCCGGGAGTTGGTGATGGACAGGGAGGCCTGGCATGCTGTGATTCATGGGGTCGCAAAGAGTCGGACACGACTGAGCAACTGAACTGTTACTGTTGTAGATTAAACAAGAAAATGAGTAACATTTAGCATAGTGCCTGGGTTATACCAAGGACCTAAAAATACTAGCTCTTGTTATATCTAAGCACGGGGCTTACCAGGTGGCACTAGTGGTAAAGAGCCCACCTGTCAATGCAGGAAGCATAAGAGATGTGTGCCGGGGTCCAGCCCTAGTGGATCCAGGGAATTCGAAGCAGGGACAGTGTTGGCAAGGAAAACTTATTTATTTATTAATATAGAAATATAAGATTAGATTAGGAAGAAATAGTGTAGTAGGAAAATTAAGTGGAGAAAGAAGGCTGAATAACTTGGCTTACAGGGAAGACCAATAAAGTTCCAGACAAGGAACTTGCATCATCTACATTGGGCCACCAGCGCCCACTTGAATATCTAAAGGTGCCCCTCTTTACACTCCCTTTCACGGGGGTCTTAGAAGGCAGGACAAGTAAGTAGACTTGGTGAGCCACCTAGTCCAGATGAGAATTCAGCCTGAAATTAGAGTAAAGAGGAGAAGGAAGGAGAGGGAGAAAAGGAGAGAGAGAGAGACATGGGGGGAGCCAGATTCCCAAGAAACTAGACCGAGAGACTAGTCCGAGAAACTGGTCCATCCTTTATTGTTCAGAAGGCTTTTTATACTTTTGATAATACATGGAGATCAATGGGTAACACAAAGTTATGCAGAATTAGCAGCCCAGATTCTTATCAAAACCAGGCTTTTCTCTCTGCATACCTAATTATATACACAAGTCTTAGGTGATTACATCATCTTCTGGCCAAAAAGGGCCAATTAACATTTTACAGCCTTTTTTCTGATAAGGGTTTGTCAACCAGAAGACTTTTTGTGTTGATCTTCTCAAAGTCTGGTGCCACTCTCAGAAAGCACTAAATAAAGTTACATTCTTACATAGCAAAGCTACAGTAATTTATAACAAGTGAAAGGAGTACAGTGATTTACAACAAAAGAAAAGTAATTAACTCAAAAGTCTAGTGTTACTGACATCAAAACTACTATATACCTTTTCCCATATCCCGTGTACACTGATTAACATCCTCCCAGGTACCTAAAAGATAAAGAATATGGAGGCCTGGCAGCAGTCATTGAGTCAACAGTGAAAACCCTCTACCAATAGAATTTTTAACTCTTTAGAAAAGGCTCTGTATCTTTAAGATGCTTTTAAGCTTCACAAGCTGTAAGAGGTCTGGGGGAACCTGTTAGGCTAGCTAGAGAGCTATCAGAGGGGTTTAACTGAAACATCCCTTTCAAATGCAGAAGACTAAAGCTCTGATTTGACTATTTCCAGAGAATATCAGAAGAGTAGAGTACAAAAGTCAGCAGATTTTTGGGTTTTGGGGTACATACCCAGGAAATTCCAGGGGGAACCCCTGAAGCTTGATCACATCCTTGTGTTTTATCAGGCTTCCTTCCTCATGACCTTGTCATGGGCGGGATTCCTCACGCAGGCTCCCAGCAGACGCGGGTTCAATCCCTGAGTCAGGAAGATTCCCCTGGAAGAGGGCATGGCAATCCATTCCAGTATTCTTGCCTGGTGGATCCCACAGACAGAAGAGACTGGTGGGCTACTGTCCATGGGGCTGCAAAAAGTTGGACACAGTTGACGTGACTTAGCACAGCACACCTGCATATCTGGGTACCTATGATTCCTTTCATTCCAACGAGTTTGTTGAGATACTGACGTTCTTCCAACATTCCATGCACCAGGATTGGGTGTCATCTTCAACCTTCCCTTCTCTCTCTCACTGCTTCTCAACAATCAGCACTTGTGGGGACTCTTCACACATCCCAGATCATCTGGAGAGAAGTGTAGTGGTTTCAGTCCACAAGAAACTTCAGGCTCAAATACATCTTGACCATGTCACCTACGTAGCTCTGTGACTTTGAGTGAGAAGCTTGACCTCCTATCACCTTAATTCTCTCATCTATAAATAAGGAATAATAAATATATATATCTCATAGTCTTGTTTTAAGTCTGAAATGGAAGGATGCATGTAAAATGCTGCATTGTAAAGCACTGTAAAAAGTGAAAGTGTTAGTCACTCAGTTGTGTCTAGCTCTTTGCGACCCTATAGACTGTAACCCTCCAGGCTCCTCTGTCCATGGGATTCTCCAGGTAAGAATATTGGAGTGGGTTGCTATTCTGATCTCCAGGGGATCTACCTGACCCAGGGACTGAACCTGGGTCTCCTGCACTGCAGGCAGACTCCTTACTGTCGGCACATACTAAATACTCAATAAAGAGAAGACATGGCATGATGATGAAGAAAATGATGGGAAAGAATTTTTGCCATCTTTCCTTTCTTTGACTCAGAGAGAAAAAGGCACTTCTGTTCTTCCATCCTAATCCAAACTTCATCTCTTTGTATCTGAACATTGATAATGGATCCATATCTGGACCTCTAACCTCTAGTTTCTTTACTTCATTCTGCCTTACATATAATGACAAGGTTAATTTTTTAAAAATTGCATCATTCCTCTTCTCTTAAAAATATTTCTCAGATTCTCAGTAAGTTTTTAACAAAATGTAAAATCAGTATCTAGGCAGTCAAGACATCGTAATTCACCATCCCTTTGCATTCATTTGTTCCCCAGGATAAACCTTCCACATCAGATATTGTAGTCTGCAATTTATTCCTTCGTTTCTCCTACCTTTCTGCCTTTTCTTAATCCCTCCTAGTCATCCTTCATGTTCTTATCATAAAGGCTTTTCTTCTGGTGAAGTCATTTATTTAATTAGAAATATTTATTCAGAGTCTATTTTGTGCCTGGCACCACTGTACTAGGCACTGAGATTCAACAAGGAGCCAGACAGACATAGTCCTTGCTCTCATGCTACCGTCCCTTTGATTCTCCTGTGTGTATGTGTGTGTTTCCTCCTTTGGCACATGGCATATGCATCCTTGTTTGACAGATACATATTGTACTATTTTTAATGTTAATTCAATAGCTTGCAAATAATTATGGTTCAAGAAGTTGCTGATCTGTGTTTCACAGTGATTGACCTATAGCATATGCCTACACATTGGAGCTAGATTAACTAATTTCCATTAGCCAACCTCACTGTCTTGCTTCCAAGATCTTATCATTTTTAAAAATATAGTTAAACATTGACCTCAGGAACAAAACTCAAAATAGGAATTTAAATGATAAAAAAAAGAATTTCTATGTTCTATAATTTATTATACTATTGATACATGATACCATATTATAGGGAAGATAGTATAATAGAACTGTACTGTATATTCAATATTTATTATATTCAAACTTTACATGCTTTTACTCAGGTAATATTAGTCTGTATAAATATTTATACAGAAATTGTCCTGTCTCTTTTTAAATAGCAGGTTATTTCTTATCCTATATACAGAAGTTTCTGCTCATGTTTAACACTTTGCACAGATGCTTTTATGATAGTTTTTAAAAAATTCGTGGCCTTTGAGAGCAGTCACCAAGGAAACGATAGCATAAGGTATATGTGGTTCACATATACCTAAAATAGAAAGGCTTGCTCTCAGTTATAAATACACTTTCTCTGAAGCTCACTCCCTCTAGTGATCTGGGTATTTTTCTTTAATTTTACATACCAGTTCTTTTTTTAAATACTGTACAGATGAAGCAAGTGCCTACTTTAGGCAGAGATTTCTCTGTCTGACCTTGAAAACCAGCGATTTCCTGCTGGTTTGATATTTCTCCCCCATGTCCAATGACATTGGAACTCCTCATTCTACAGTAGCTGTAAAATACTTTCAATCCAGAAAGAAAGAACACTGCATTTAAGACTGTATAGCACTGAGTAACTTACTTTGCTGAACTCATCCTTCAGAGTCCTCTAAATCCAGTCACAGTAGTACAATGCAAGATAACTTACTCAGTGCTGAATGAAATTAAACTTGATTTTATTTGAATATGATGAATAGCAGCAAGGATCATGAAATCTCAGAACATGGCTTAAATGAAAACTTACTTTATTGTTTACTTAACTGTTACACCAAACTTTTACTTTTGCCTGAAATCAAAACAGTCATTCAGGTGCTTTCACAAAGCAAAAGGAATTTTCCATAAGAACTCTTATTATAAATCATCTTTGTTGAAATTGTGAAATATGTTCCTCATTCTCAGGGTTTTCCTTGGATCTGGGCCAGTGTTAATTAAACTGAACTTGGTGGTGGTCCTTGTGACAGGTACCGTGAGTGCAAAGATGAATGAGACAGTTTTACGTCCTGTGGGCTCAGTCACCTGAAGAATAACTATGCATAAATGAATCACGGCCACCACCTGCTAAATGTTCCTTCAGTGTCTGTGTTTACCCCTGTAGTCCATTTCATTCTCAGTTGCCAGAGGACTGTTTGTTGCTCAGTCGCTCAGTCGCAACCTGAGGACTGCAAGCAGGCCAGACTTCCCTGTCCTTCACTGTCTTTCAGAGTTTTCTCAAACTCATGTCAACTGAGACGATAATGCCATCTAACCATCTCATCCTCTGTCGCTAAAACCAGAATGTGATAAGTCACTCCCTTGTATGAAACTCTGGTGACTACACATTACTGTGGGGATGAAATCCAAACCCTTTAACATAATCTGTACTTTTTTCTACCAACTGTTCCCTGTCTACCTCTCTAAGTTCATCTTTGAGGTTTTCCCATATTTTCCACCAAGCTCTTGTCTATGTTTTTCTCCAGAGCATCATTCTATTCTTGTTTACCCCTGGACCTTCCTATTCAGTACTCCTCTACCTAGAGCATGCTTTTCTTGTACTCTCTTAGCTAGCTGATTCTTTCACATCTTACAGATCTTTGTTACAGATCACCTTTCCCAAGTCTTTCCTGATTCCCATCTCTTATCATGTGTGCAGTTATCAGACAGCATGAAATTGCTGATTCCTCATCTGGGAAGAACAGGGACCCTGTCTCTCTTGCTTAGCAGAGAGACATCCCCCCTCCAGATGTTTCATAAATACTTGTGAATTGATGAATCATTAAATTAAGGAAAGAGTGATGAATGCTATAAGAAGTGTCTTTAAAGTGCAAATGGAAACCCAAACGAGGGAGTAATTTATTCCACCCAGGGAATGGTGCAGAGGTGTGAGGGAAAGTGATATGTGATGATGCTGGATCTGACCCCTAAAAGATGAGTAGGATGGAGTTCACCAGAGAGTTGAGGAGGAGAAAGGAAGCCAAATAGGGAACTGCATTAGAAGAGTTTGCAGAGTAGTTTAGTTCTGGAAGGATCCTCCTACTTGCTTTGCCTTTAATTTTAGATGTCACTTCTACCAAGCCTTCCTGACAACCCCTCTGAAAGAGGTTAGACGTCTATTGTGTATGTGCTGAGAATGATTCTATTGCGTTTCAGGGGGTATATTTCTAATATGAAGATTTAAACCTGAGATATAAAAAACAAATGCATCAGGAACAATAGGTTTTTGGTTGTATTCAGTTCAGTTCAGTTGCTCAGTCGTGTCCAACTCTTTATGATCCATCAACCGCAGCACTGCAGGCCTCTCTGTCCATTACCAGCTGCTGGAGCCCATCCAAACCCATGTCCATTGAGTCGGTGATGCCATCCAACCATCTCATCCTCTGTCGTGCCCTTCTCCTCCTGACTGCAGTCTTTGCCAGCATCAGGATCTTTTCATATGAGTCACCTGTTAGCATCAGGTGGCCAAAATATTGGTTGTATTACATTCTTTCATGTGAAAAATTTATGTGTTGACTAAATAATTTGTAGTAACAAAATAATTGCTATTATTATATGTGATAAAGAGGGTAATTGGTGGAAGAACAGGAGAGAGAAAAAATAACACAAAGAGCCATACAAGACTGATACTGTGTTGAATGTTAGCATTTTAGATTCATTTTCTTCTAACAGATGTATAAAGGGTTAAAATCTTTTGACCCAGTAGCCACACCACCACATTCCCTTTATATAGGAAACTAGAACTCCAGGTTTGGACTAACTTAAATAGCAGTCCCCCTTCTTTTAAAAAAAACTGTTTCTTTTATATTGGACGTAGCCAATAAACAATGCTGTGATAGTTTTCAGATGGGAGCAAAGGGACTCAGCCATTCATGTACCTCCTCCCATCCAGGCTGCCACATGACAACATTGAGCAGAGTCCGTTTTAAATATAGCAGTTCCCCTCCTTTATGTTAAATTTTTGTGTTAGGTTCATGAGTGCATGGTTCATGAATATATTTTCTGGCATAAAGAAGGGCTTAACATGTCTCTGCAGGTCACTGGGAAAAAAATAACTAAGTTTAATTCATCCGTTTTAAACATTAGTAACATCTAATTCTGAAACATCATCTTTGGAAAAGAAGTGGGGGAAGGGCTTAGCCAAACCAGCAAGGCTTTGGTGCAGTGGATGTATCAAAGTGTTAATTATGGAGAAGTATTGCATACACATGAACTCTAGTTAATTTTTATATTACAGTTGCTTTTCAAATCATAACTCAGAGGCAACAGCCTTATTGGAAACTCTTAAGATTAATAACAACCTTATTCAGTTTATAGCTTAGGGCAGAACCATCTGCAAAGCCGAGACTCCTGGGAATACTAACCTTGCCAGTGCAGATCTTATTTTGCCAAAAGCATTGGCAAAAATTGCTTTAGTCTTTTCAGGGATCTCTGTGCCTTTCCTGGTCTGTCTCTTTTAGCACAAAGGAATGATTAATTGTTTCTTCTTCCCTTGAAATCTAAGCTGGCTTTTCCTGGAAAAAATGATAACGATAATTTCTAATCATTTTACACACTTTAGTTCATTTACTTCTTGCAAGAGCTCAGTGAGGTAGATATATTTGTTTCCTCATTTTACAGTAACAAAAGTTTAGAGAGTTTAATTTCTCAAGAATAGACATCCAGGAAGTGTGACTCAAAACCAGCTTGTGTGATTTCAGATCCCAAGCTCCTAACCGCTACATCCCACAATTCTATTTTGTAAGTGCTCACTGACATTTTCATGCCTTTGCCATCTCTTGAGCCTACTCACGACCAGAGCAGAAGAATCCAGCCCTTTCTTCAAGTATGTATTATAATAGCTGAGAGGCTTTGGAGACTGGCAGATGTGTGAGTTGCAGCTTTGCCATTGCACTAGGTATGTTAATTTTTTTCAAGTTGATTAACTTCTCTGAGCCTCAGTCTTCTTACCTAAAAAAAAAAAATAAGAAGAATAAATATCTGAAGGGGTTGACTGGGATAAATTCCTGTACCTAAGATGAATGTACCTTAGCACAGTGCCTGGCCCAGAGTCAGAACTCAGTAAATTACATAGCACTATTCAACGTCAGCATCATTCAGGCTCAGCCCACCTTCTCTGTCGTCTTCATGCTTTTGCAGTCTGCTCTAAGCTACTCCCATAGCATTTACCAACTGTATCATCCACTGCTTTCTAGAATTTGTTTCCTCTCTATAGATGTTTGCCTCCCCTTACCATCCAGAAGCCCATAACCAATGCTTGCAATTGTTTGCATCTATGAAAAACCAACAGAGAAGGTGATGGCACCCCACTCCAGTACTCTTGCCTGGAAAATCCCATGGACAGAGGAGCCTGGTGGGCTGCGGTCTCGAAGAGTCAAACACGACTGAGCGACTTCCCTTTCACTTTTCACTTTCCTGCATTGGAGAAGGAAATGGCAACCCACTCCAGTATTCTTGCCTGGAGAATCCCAGGGACAGGGGAGCCTGATGGGCTGCCATCTGTGGGGTCACACAGAGTCGGACACTACTGAAGTGACTCAGCAGCAGCAGCGTGAAAAGCCAAGAACAATGCTCAATAAATAGTAGCCATGCTTTCTTGACCACATTTCTGATACAGAATTATATGGTATTTTAGGATGTGAGAGAAAATAGAAAATGTAGTTGGACATCATGTTGAGATTTCTAGGATATTTTTACTTTCCTGGACAGACTGTGTAACCAGGATTATAACCAAAGAGCAATAGCGCAGATTCAACACATTTAAATACTGATGAACTGATTTAGTATCAATAAATGTTTCCAATTTCTTGATTTTAATCTTGAAATGTGTGTTTCTAAAATCAACAATGCTCCAAAGAGAAATTTTTAAAAATCCATTTTTATTGAAATATGGTTGATTTACAATGTTGTGTTAATTTCCGTTGTACAGCAGAGGGATTCAGTTATGCATTATTATTTTCCATTATGGTTTATCACAGGATATTGAATATATTGCCCTGTGCTGTAAAGTGGGACCTTGTCATTTATCCATTTTATATATGTGCTCAGTCGCTCAGTCGTGTCTGACTCTTTGAGACCCCATGGGCTGTAGCCCACCAGGCTCCTCTGCCCATGGAATTTTCCAGGCAAGAGTACTGGAGTGGGGTGCCATTTCCCCTCCATCCATTTTATCTATATAATAGCTTGCATATGCTAATTCTAAACTCTCAACCCATCTCTCCCTCCCCCTCCCCTTGGCAATTACAGATCTTTTCTCTATGTCTGTGAGTCTGTTTTTGTCATATTTTAGATCTGATATACAAGTGGTACCATACTGGTGTCTGCCTTTCTCTTCCTGACTTACTTTACTTGTGTCTATCTCCAGGTTCATCCGTGTAGCTGAACTGGCATGGTTTCATTCTTTTTATGGCTGAGTAGTATTCCACTGTGTATGGTGCTACATCTTCTCTGTTCAGCTGAATGGACATTTTTAAATCTGGACATCTTGTTATTAAAAAAAAGATATTGAGGTTCCCTAAACTCAAAAAGACATAAAAAGGCTAAAGCTGGGAGCAGATGATCCCAAGATTTTTTCAAACGCAGCATCCCACTTTTACTCTCCAGAAGTGGTACCTGAGGAAAAACCATGGTGAGGAAAGAACAAGTTTCATCTACTCATGTTAATGTCACTCTCTCCTTCTCTGTGGTTTCTCTCTCAGGGGTTTTGTACCAATGCCTAAGTAAGTCTGTAGAGGATCAAGAATAAGAATGGCTTTTTAATATTTGAGGCCTTCCATAAGTGTGGTACTTGAATTATCATTATTTGTAATATCCCCTGTCATTTTTATTCAAATTAAGCATCTTGAGAAAAGCACCTTTTGGCTATTTTGTTTCCACCACCTTAGCCAACAGTTGAAGTTGAAAACAATAAATGTTACCTCTCATGCATCATGAGCTGTGTGGGAGCATTTTTTACATTCTTTCATGTAATTGTCAAACAATCCAGTGCCATAGTTCTATGTATTCCTGCACTTCTTGCCCCCATTTTGGAGATGAGGGATATTGAGAACCTGAGAACTAATGATTTTTCCAAGATCCACATCTACTAAACACACAGGTGAAATTTAAAATTAAGTCTGTCTGACTCCATAGTCCATACTCTTACCCAGGAGTTCTCAAAGATGCCTGTGCATCAGAATCACCCAGCAATTACTATATCAGAATCTCCAGAGTGGAGCTCCAATCACTAAAGCTCTATTAGAGATTTTAATAAAATCAGACCAAAAATTTGGGAAGCTTTACTCTCAAACACTACACTGTATTTCCTCCTGAATAAATGTCTATGGAGTGAATGAATGAATGATGGCCAACACTCTTCCATTAACATTTGCTCTCAAGCAGTGATCCTTATTTTAAAATGCAACTGCTCACAAGAGCCTGTCTCTCTGAATTTTCTGATATCTTTATTTGAAACTTGGTTGCAGGGAAACTCAGCCTTGGTGGCTGTGGGAGGTACCTGATTAATGACAGGGTAGGACCAGAGATAAGCTAAAATTCTCACCTTTGATACCTCACAATGATCCCTGGGGCCAGCACTGCCATCAGCAGCTGAAAGCTGGAAACCTAGGGCTCATTTAAAATGCCTTCAAGTGGTCTGAAGTGGAGAAGCCATCTCCCCCTCCTTCCTGATAGATTGGCCCATCGTTGAAAAGTACTCTGTACCTCCTCCAGATGCATCAGGTGTTATCAATGACAGAGGCTCTGAGGGTGGTCCAGAAGCATTCCATGCATTTGCAGTGATGTCCTCAAGCTCTGCCTTATGCTCTGGAGCACACTCCTTTGAGAGGCCGCATCTCTCTGCATGTGGCAGCCTCTCTGGAAGGCTGACCTCAAACTGCTTAAGCAAAGGTAGCACAAGTGCCCATCAACTGACAGAGGAATAAATAAAATCTAGTTTTAGTTATGCAATGGAATATTATTCAGCAATAAGAAGAAATAAAATATTGTATATTATGGATGACTCTTTTAAAGTAGAAGAAGCCAGTTACTAAAAAAAAATCCACATATTTTATGATTCTGCTTACACAAATATCCAGAATAGACAAATCTATAGAGAGAAAAAGTAGGTTAATGATTGCCTGGGCTGAGAGAGTTTGGTGGGAATGGGAAATGACTGCTAATAAGTATGAGCTTTCTCTTTGGTATGATGAAAAGTTCTAAAATCAATTGTAGTATTGGTTGTGCAGCCTTGTGAGTGTGCTAAAGAACAGATGAATTTTATGATATGTGAATTATATCTCAATAAAACTGTCCAAAAAGGGGAAGAGGGAGCACAAAGCAACAGAAATATTTTAGTGAAATTACATATGAGAATCACAATATTTCTAGGCACCCATAACAACTGTAGAGACTTTGGAAAATTGCCCTCCAGTAGAGGGTTATATGGCCTTCCCTGGTAGCTCAGATGGTAAAGCGTCTACCTACAATGCAGGACACCTGGGTTCGATCCCTGGGCCAGGAAGATCCCCTGGAGAAGGAAATGGCAACCCACTTTAGTACTCTTGCCTGGAAAATCCCATGGACTGAGGAGCCTGGTGGGCTACAGTCCATGGGGTCGCAAAGAGTTGGACATGACTGAGCGACTTCACTTCAGAGGGTTATATAGGGCCATACTTAATGTAAACAACTGTTTACATTAAGGTAGGTGTCTATAAGTTGATCCCATCCTCAACTTCCTATGATGTTTTTTCTCTCCTGAACATGCCTAATTTATTAATCCTATTTTATCTGGCTCTTATGGGACTTAAAGTGAAGTCACTCAGTCGTGTCCGACTCTTTGCAGTACCTGTCTCTTATACACATCTCCCAGGGAATGGTGCAGAGGTGTGAGGGAAAGTGATATGTGATGATGCTGGATCTGACCCCTAAAAGATGAGTAGGATGGAGTTCACCAGAGAGTTAGCTCTGAGGGTGGTCCAGAAGCATTCCATGCATTTGCAGTGATGTCCTCAAGCTCTGCCTTATGCTCTGGAGCACACTCCTTTGAGAGGCCGCATCTCTCTGCATGTGGCAGCCTCTCTGGAAGGCTGACCTCAAACTGCTTAAGCAAAGGTAGCACAAGTGCCCATCAACTGACAGAGGAATAAATAAAATCTAGTTTTAGTTATGCAATGGAATATTATTCAGCAATAAGAAGAAATAAAATATTGTATATTATGGATGACTCTTTTAAAGTAGAAGAAGCCAGTTACTAAAAAAAAATCCACATATTTTATGATTCTGCTTACACAAATATCCAGAATAGACAAATCTATAGAGAGAAAAAGTAGGTTAATGATTGCCTGGGCTGAGAGAGTTTGGTGGGAATGGGAAATGACTGCTAATAAGTATGAGCTTTCTCTTTGGTATGATGAAAAGTTCTAAAATCAATTGTAGTATTGGTTGTGCAGCCTTGTGAGTGTGCTAAAGAACAGATGAATTTTATGATATGTGAATTATATCTCAATAAAACTGTCCAAAAAGGGGAAGAGGGAGCACAAAGCAACAGAAATATTTTAGTGAAATTACATATGAGAATCACAATATTTCTAGGCACCCATAACAACTGTAGAGACTTTGGAAAATTGCCCTCCAGTAGAGGGTTATATGGCCTTCCCTGGTAGCTCAGATGGTAAAGCGTCTACCTACAATGCAGGACACCTGGGTTCGATCCCTGGGCCAGGAAGATCCCCTGGAGAAGGAAATGGCAACCCACTTTAGTACTCTTGCCTGGAAAATCCCATGGACTGAGGAGCCTGGTGGGCTACAGTCCATGGGGTCGCAAAGAGTTGGACATGACTGAGCGACTTCACTTCAGAGGGTTATATAGGGCCATACTTAATGTAAACAACTGTTTACATTAAGGTAGGTGTCTATAAGTTGATCCCATCCTCAACTTCCTATGATGTTTTTTCTCTCCTGAACATGCCTAATTTATTAATCCTATTTTATCTGGCTCTTATGGGACTTAAAGTGAAGTCACTCAGTCGTGTCCGACTCTTTGCAGTACCATGGACTGTAGTCTACCAGGCTCCTCCCTCCATGGGATTTTCCAGGCAAGAGTACTGGAGTGGGTTGCCATTTCCTTCTCCAGGGCATCTTCCTGACCCAGGGATCAAACCCAGGTCTCCTGCATGGCAGGCAGACACTTTACCCTCTGAGCCACCAGGGAAGCCTTTATGGGACTTAAGTTCACAATAATTTCCAGACTAAAAATGTGTTAAGTCAGGCACATATGTTATATTTTGGGGAAAGGATTACAAATTAAAATGTAAAATATGGCTGTTGCTTCTCACATTTTTGCTGTAAGCAATGACAGAGAGCTGGTCCTTGTTATTTGGGCTTCCCTTGTAGCTCAGTCAGTAAAGAATCTGCCTGCAATGCAGGAGACCCAGGTTTGATTCAGGGGCTGGGAAGATCTCCTGGAGAAGGAAATGGCAACCCACTCCAGTATTCTTGCCTGGAGAATCCCATGGACAGAGGAGCCTGGTAGGTTCCCAGTCCATGAGGTCACAGGGGTCACAAGAGTCAGAAACAACAGGGGAGAAGAAAGGAATGTTTAAAGGCAGGATGTGATCCCATCAGCATCTCCAGTGTCAGAGTTGCCGCTCCCTTTTTCACCCCCATGGCTGGCCCCATTTAGAACTGCATTATCTGTCGCCTGGACCACTGAAGCAGACTCACCGATTTCCTGCTCCCAGTCTCTCCCTCCTTACTAACTCATCCTCCATCACACTGCCAGAGTTACCTTTGTAAAATGCAAACATGAGGCAGAGTAGCCCAGGGTATACACCTTGAGTCTCAGATTTAAATTGCCTGGATTTGAATCTCAGCCCCACCAGCTATCCACTCAGTCATCTTAGGCAAGTTACTTAACCTTTCTGTGAATAGTTTTATTCCCCACCACATCTTTAGTGCATATTAGATTTGAGTAGTATTTTAAGTGCTGAATTCAATGATGGGCTTATAGCAATTGGTCAGTGTAACTTATTATTATTACACTTATATTCACACACTGCCATGTTTCTCCATTTCTACGTAATGAAATCATTTTAAATTAAATTTAATCATCAATTATGCAAGAGCCTATGCAATCTAACCCTGGAGATTTCTCCTAGTTTTTTAACCTTCTCTACATACATCGGAGAAGGAAATGGCAACCCACTCCAGTATTCTTGCCTGGAGAATCCCATGGATAGAGGAGCTTGGTAGGCTACAGTGCACGGGGTCACAAAGAATCGGATACGACTGAGTAACTTGACTTTCACTTTCACTTTTCTACATACATCAGTTGTGTGACTCCAAAGTTTCTCTCAACCTTCTGCCTCTGTCATTTGAATATGTTGTTATTGCTGTTTATCACTTAGTTGTGTCCAACTCTTTGTGACCCCATGGGCTCTAGCCTGCCAGGCTCCTCTACTCACGGAGCTTTCTAGGCAAGAATACTGGAGTGGGTTGTCATTTCCCCCTCCAGGGGATCTTCCTGACCCAGGAATTGAACCCACATCTCTTGAGGCTCCTGCATTGTCAGATGGATTCTTTACAACTGAGCCACCTGGGTAGCCCCCATTTGAGTATCTCCAATTGGAAAGCCCATTCCTGGCTCAGGAAATCTGGAGTGGTGATCATCTCTCTTCCAAAAGTTGGATCTACTGGACTAAGGCGTAGTTGAAGAGGACTAGCTCTAAAGAGAAGAGTCCCAAGCCCACACAATATACATGCACTCCAACACGTACCATGGAGTCAACCACGGTGGAAAGTATTGGAAGACCCATCTCAGTGATGTCTGCAGGTAGCACAACGGTGAGAGGAAATTAAGGATCACTGAGGTCAAAATTCTTGAGGTTATGTTGAAAAGGTTAACAGAGTATGGTTTCATTCAGGCACAAGGAAGAGACCCCTCCAACTGATGATGCTAAACAAACTAACCAATAAATCTCAATCACTTTAAGACAAGACATATTTGTGGGACATACCTATATTTCACTTACCCTTCTAACATAGAGCCATTTTGAGATGGCTCATTCCTTTTAAAGTTGGTATATACCTCCACAGCCCTTATAGGCTTCCTTAGCTTTGCTCACCCTTTGGTAGATAGTCCCATTATTAAATTCTCAGTTGAGCAGGACTACCTTTTTCTGCTGCAACTCTTAACTGATGGAGCCAATCAACTGTGAGCTCCTCCAGGGCTATATGATATATCTCTGAGCCCTCAGCACTATTTACTGTAGCAGGTAAATTGTAGATGCTAATAAAAGTTTGTTTGCATTGGGGGAAAAAGAGAAAAAGAAAAGCCTATTCTTCTTTAAGACAACAATATGGCTAGCAAGCTTTTCTCAAATGGCTTTTCCCTGTGTTGTGACAGCACTATAAAGATCTGAAGAAGTTGACTATAACATGAGTCATATTTTATAGGTAAAACATACCAGACTTCCTAGTGGACTGGATAAGGTAAATAGGGGATAAAAAAAGAAAGGATGACTACATGTGATTGTGCCATTTATTGATAAGGGAAAACTTGGGGAGGATAAGAATTTGAGGGACTAGTTTAAAAAAGACATCTGTATTTGTTGGGTTAGGTTTGAGATACCAATAGGATATCCAGGTGGATTTGCTAGAAGGAGTTGAATATGTAAGTCTGGAGTTTGGGGAATGGTCACGGCTATGAATATAACACAGGGGATCATAAAACCTATAGGTGGGCCCAGCAGAGATAACCTGGACCAAACCTTGGGGACCAGCAACATCTAGAGAACAAATTAGAGGAGATAGCTGTTAACTGCATGTATGGGAGCTTTCAACCCAAAACCTGCTTGGAGTTAAGTACTATCTTACTTAGCTTTGTGCCTAGTGGTGTTTGTCATACAGATTTTCAATAAATGCTTCTTGAGTTCATTTCAATTCTGGAAACAAAGAATTGTAACCACTTAGAAGTCTCTCAGCCATACATTTTAATGATTTTGCAACATTTGCAAACTAAGCATGAAGGACCACTCCAACATCTAGCCTAGAGTACAATACGGTGGACAGTTCCATGACTGCTGGCAACAGACTGATCTAACTTCCTAACCTTTCCCTATCCCCTTTCCCTAGAGACAGTCTCTAAATGACATGGCCCAGAAAGCCCAGGATCCCAGCATGGTCCTCACGGCTGAATTGCAGGGGTCTCAACAGAGCAGCAGCTGCTGGAACATATGGATCATCAGCAGGAATTCCCCTTAGTTCTGGACTGAAGCATCTAGAGATACAAAATGCTCAATGTTCTGAAAGACTGCATGGGAAACTCTCTAGTATCTTCTTTATCTAGTCATACTTTTTGCACTGACTTTAACAGTTTAGGATTTATATTTTTCTTACTTCCTTGTTCCTATGACACATTTAAAAATTTGTAAATCAAGACACATTTTTTTTCTTCTCACTGCTGTTCTGATTGGGTCTCTATCATCCTTCATCTTGGAAATTTAGTGGCCTATCTGGTCTCCCTTCCTCATTCTCTCCCCACTGTGCCACCAAAACAACCACACCAAAGCACTGCTCTGTTAGGGCACCTACCTGCCAAGAACTTCAATAGCTTCCTTGTTACCTACTGGGGGAAAAAAGTGCCAAACTTCTAAGGATGGCATCCCAGATCTCCCAGAACTTAATCATTTCCAGGCCAGTTTTCCAGCATCAGTGCCCATCAGCTATATCCTAGGTTGTAACTATCAGACCCCCGTTTCCTCTAGAACAGTTGCTATGCTTTCTCTTTGCTGTATCTCAGCACGTACCATTTCCTTCACCCAGGATGCTTTACCTGTTTCTCCACCTGTTTCCATCCTACCCACTCCTCGACTTCCAGGATATGCCACTATCCTCGGGGAGCCCTCCTCACTCACCCCACAGGAACGGGAAGTTCTTGTCTATGTTTTTGAAACAAGTGTTTGTTTTTTAAAGGCAGTTATCTCATAGATGTTGGTGATGATGATGAAGATAGGTAGGGATAAAGGTTTTTTGTTTTTGCCTTGGAAAACTAGCATTTTCAATTTCAACATACTGTACTTAGCATAACATACAGAAGCCTATAGGGAATTCTCTATTAGTCCAAGGGCTAAGACCCCATGTTCCCAATGCAGGGTTCCAGGTTTGATCCCTGGTCAAGGAACTAGATCCCACATACCACAACTAAGAGTTAGCATCCCGCAACAAAGGTGGTGATTCTGCATGCTACAATTAAGTCCTGGCAACCAACAAATTAAAAAAATTAAAAAGCCTATAGTTTATAAATAGTCCACAGTCTATATTGACTAAACAAATGAGTGGCTCAATTAACCAAGTATAGTAAATCTCCATGTCTCACAGTTTATCTATTGTATAATTCTAAGTCTTTTTATATATTGGATTTTTTTAAAGTCAACTCTGTCTGTGAGGAAACCACAGATCATCACAAGGTGACTTCCTTTCACAAATACTGAATTAAATAGCTGATATGTCCAGTCCCTGAGATGCATTCTGAGAAGCAAGTTGTAAATATGAACAACACATTCCTGCCCTCACAAAGCTTACAGACTCATGGAGGTGGCCACACTTAAAAAACAGGGACCTGTATTTACCTGGGGTGGGTTGTGGGGCTTCCAGGAGGAGCTGACTTGCCAGCCAAAACCTGATGGAGTCCCGAGGGTTGGTCATGACTTGCCACACTAAACTGTCTGTGTGGCAGCATGTGAAGCTGAGGACCGTGAGAGGAGGCAGGGCAGAGGATAGGGGGGAATGAAAAGTCCTTATGGGAAGAGAGAAAGAATCAGAAAATTAAAAGACACTCTACACCCAGGATATAAGTGAGTGATGTGGAGGAAGTGAGGCTAGGAGAATGGGCAGGCTCAAGGGTAAAGAGCACTCTGAGATAGGAAAGATACACTCATATATGGACTCATAGGTCTTGAAGGATTTTAAGCGGGGCACCGACATGGCCAGTCTAGCCGGTCGGGAAGACAGCCCTAAATTCATGTGCCAAGTGGCGGGAGCCTTCAGAGGCGGCTCTCGCAGGCAGCGCGGGCTGAGTGCCTCACGGTGCGTGGCCCAGGTCTCGGTCATGCACTAACTGCTGTCTCTGCCTCCCCCAGGGCTTCCAGGGCAGAGGCTGAGCAGACCTTCCCGAGGGGCAACACGCAGTAGCTGCTGAGCCATCGCACCCAGGAGAAGCTGCAGGAACATGGCAGCCCCTGCTTGAGAGGAACTCAACACCAACAGACTCCATTCAGAAAGGAATAATGTCCAAGAAAGGGCGAAATAAGGGCGAGAAGCCCGAGGCGCTCATTGTCGCCCTTCAGGCTGCCAACGAAGACCTCAGGACCAAGCTCACAGACATCCAGATAGAGCTGCATCAGGAGAAGTCCAAGGTGAGTGGGGCCTCCTGAGGCCCGCCTGCACCCTGCCTCAGCGGACTCTTGTCTGCTGGTTGCCGGGGGGGGGCAACAACCCCTGCACACACGGGAGATTCCCTGTGTGTGGCAGAGGGGATGTGAGCACAGGGTACACACGAAATGAGAAAACCCTGCTCATGAGCTCTGCCTGCCCAGGAAGCCACATGTAAAAATTGAGAGCATACTCCCCACCACCACCACCTCTGGACCAATGAATAAGCATGTGGCCTTGATGGGTCCCACCCTTGCCTTCTGTAGTTATTCCGCCTGAGGCATTTAGAGATATCTTTGTAAAGCATGTCCATCGTGTCATTCCACTGCTCAGAACCTGCAGGCTGCCCACCTCTCTCATCACAAGACTTCCCCACTGCATCAGGACCTTCCCCCTCCAGCTCTCCATCACCTGACTCATCTCCCACCACTGCTGTCCCCGGATCACTCTGTTCCAGCCTCTTCCCTGAACCAGGGGACGCACATCCAGCACATTTGGGCCTTTGCCCTTCTTCTTCCCCAGCCAGCAGCATGCTCCTTCCACACTTCCTGCAAGTATCAGCTCTAGTCAAGCATCTGACCACAGTCTCCAAAACAGAGCACTTCCTGGGTCCACACACTCCTAAGGCCTGCCTTTTCCTGGTTCATCTCAGCACAGTTTTTGTATTTATATATTGACTTGTTTAATGCTTCTCTCTCCCCAGTCAAATGTAATCTCTGTGACAGCAGCCTCACTTACCTCTCTATCAGTGGAGCTTAAATAAATGTCCAGAACTGAAAAGCTCAACATATATTTGTTGAATGAGTAGATGAATGACTGAAAGGTGATTTCTATCCTTTTATCTTACTATTATCCTGTAGAGTTGGGAGGAGGTTTAAATTAGACACGTACATAAAAGAATGATGAGGAGTATATGAGAAAATTCATGTCAGATGCTCAGAGAGCTGCCTGGCACATAGTAAATTCTGAAAAAAAAATTTCATAGTAATATCCCTTCCATATCTGGTATGCTTGAGTCAGCTGCTAATTAGACTTAGGAAAGTTTCTTTGCTTCTGAGTCTCATCCATTAAATGAATATGCTAATAACTTCTTTTATTATGGGTATCAAACAGAGTCGTGGACAGGAAATCATTTTGAAATATGTGACAGGCGTGAGACATTTTTGCAAAGTAGAGACAATCATGTCAGTGTAAAATTGCCTTAAAGAGATAACTCTTTGTGCAGTAAGGAAGTGTTCTTAATCAAGTCACAAACAGCATATATCCTTACTCCTTTTTACTGCCTCTTCTTCCTTGACTTTACCATTACATTTTAATTAGTTCTTTTCTCCCAAATGTATTTCTCCTGGTTTGAACAATAATAAGGCTTGGATTGGCCAAAGCTCTTGGCCCCCTGTCTCAGTTAAGCCTTTACCTTGGATAAGCAGGCCCCAATTAAAGTTTGTGAAGGGAATTTTTCAGTTTCCATAAAGTTAAAAAGAATGTGGTGTCATAAAACAAAGCAAACAAAAACAAAGCCAAAAATGTTTGTGTAAGAGTCAGAAAACCAGAATATTGCCTTTCTCTCTCCTCAGGGACAAATTTCAATTTCTCAGTGTGTCAGTCTGTAATTCAGATGACGGAATCTGTTTCTCCATATCCTTGTCTCTCAAGCATCACTGGAAATCAGAATAACCTGAGGGAACTTATTAAAAATTGAGATCCCTGGGCCCAGAGTCCAAAGATTCTGATAAAGTAGGAATGATGAGGCTCAGGACTGCAATTCCAGCACACAATCCAGACAGTCCCCGTGGAGGTGGTTTGTTGACTTTGTGTTGACAAACACTCCACTCCACTCCACAATTCCTTCGAGGTCGACAAGCTATGAACATTTCATTGGTTTTAACTTTCCCTGGGGCAACATAACATTTCGAGGAAGGCAGGCTGCTTTAATTGTAGTAACAACAGAATGACAAACTACCTTCACGAGAAGAAGGCTATCCATCTGGATACTGGGAACCATAACCTGCCTCTGGTTTACAGAGAGCAGGCTCATAAGATTTTAAAGAGGCAGAGGCCCTGCAGATCCCAGCCCTGCCATTTCCCACATGTGCTAGCCTTTTAAAAGGGGTAACTCGTGACTGTGGACAGAGCTGTTTATTGCGCCTGTTTACCCAGGGCTGGGCACTGGTGTCTAAGCCAGCAGTCAGGGGCCATCTCCCTTTCCTCTGACAAGAGGCCAGAAGCCAGGCTCTGAAATGAAAGCACTGCCCTTGTCGTCCCCCCTCTGTCCCTCCCCCAGACTCCCTCTCCATGGCAGTTAATTATAATCCTAAAGCCTCACCGCTGTCAGCAGCATTCCCCAAAGAGCGAAGGGAATTTAGAGGGCAAACAAGTCATAAAGCAGTTTTATTAAAATAAATACGATTGTGTTACCAAAGGCCCAGGCGCTAAGAGAGAGAACATGAACAATGCCAAATGTGAATTCACACTCTCAATTTGACTCCAAGACTAGGATGATGATAAAATGACAGTTTAACCTCAGGGGAATGGACTAGTTAAAGAGTGGAAACCTTCGGAGTGATGGGATATCACTCATTTTCCCAGAAAGACAAATCATCCCATTGACATTTGCAGAAAATATTGCACATAGAGCAGGCTCACACATGCTGGACTTTATTGAATGTTTACCGTCTGTCACCCGTGGTAGGAACTGCGTTTCCTCCTCGCATAATCCCAGCTCTTTCCCTTAGCACCTGAGTGACCCTGCGCAGGTTATGAAATACCTGTGTCTTCCTTTGTCGCATGGGATAATAGTCGTGTTTACTTCCTAAGTTATGTGTGTGTGTATGTTTTGAGCGGATATTCTCAGACATGTTGTGTTATAATTCACTTATCACATTTCACCCTCACTGCCATTCTCTGAGGTGGGCACTGTCATTGCCCACATTTTACAAATGCGGAAACCGAGGCTCAGTGAGATAAAGCAGTCCGCTCAGAGTCACGTGCTTGTTGGTGACAGAGCTGGGTCTTCAACTCCCCTTCCCTCTCCTCCCATGTCTGTGCTCTTTTTTCAAATGTTTTCCCCAGTTTTATTGAGATATAATTGATGTATAACATTGTGTTCATTTTATGTGTGCAGCATAATGATTTGATATATGTATAAATTGTGAAATGATTATCACAATAAGTTTTGTCAATAGCCATCACCTCACAGTTACAAAGTTTTTGTTCTTGTGATGAAAGTCAGAGTGAAGTGAAAGTGACAGGCTGTCCGTCATGTCCGAAATGAAACTAAAATATTAGACACAGCCCACTTCTGGTGAGTAGAACTTATCTGAAAGATTTGTAAAGCACTGATAGGAAAAAACGTGGAGATATGTAGGTCATTTTGACTGGACTCCAATCATAGGGGCCAAAAGGATGTAACTATGGGGGCCTATTGGAGAAGGCAATGGCACCCCACTGCAGTACTCTTGCCTGGAAAATCCCATGGATGGAGGAGCCTGGTGGGCTGCAGTCCATGGGTTGCCAAGAGTCAGACACGACTGAGCGACTTCCCTTTCACTTTTCACTTTCATGCGTTGGAGAAGGAAATGGCAACCCACTCCAGTGTTCTTGCCTGGAGAATCCCAGGGACGGGGGAGCCTGGTGGGCTGCCAACTATGGAGTCACACAGAGTCAGACGTGACTGAAGCGACTTAGCAATGGGGGCCTATGGTGGAGAGGAAAGAACACAGGTGGGGTCTCTCTGCTGGATGACCTTTTTGGGCCTGCATCTGTGCATCTATAAAATGAGCAGATTATGGATAACATAAAAGAGCTAAGGTCCTGTCGAGATTAATCAGGAAAGGAACCTGCTCTAGCTCTTTAGGACCCTTCCCTGATCACCAAGTTACATGACACTGTTCTCTTCATTCCATGCACTTTATCTAGCACATCGTCCTGTGGTACTTTAATCACAGGACTCTGTACTTATGAAGAAAGTGAAAATCTGAAACTTATGTCTGAAGTTATGTTATTTGTTTGTTTGCTTATTTCTTGCCTGCTGTCCCTGCTGTAATGTATGCTTCCATATCTGCTTCAGGGACCCCCAAGTAAGTGCTACCCAACATGTAGGAGACATGTCCTACTTGCCGAGTGAATTATCATGATTGTTTTTAAAACATTCCCCAAAACCCCATGGCATAAGTACAATATAGTATTGACTGAGGCGGGCCACCGGCTTGGGTGGAGGAAATATTTCCACCAGATCTGTCTGTCTTGGACCAGCACTGAGCCATTAAGCCATGGTATTTTCCTGTCTGTCTCCCCTGTGGACACTGATCTGCTGCTTGCTCAGGGTGTGTAAGCACACAAGGGATTGCTGTGAGATGTGAAATCCACCCACCTCGTTCCCCAGGGTTTCATTCTCTCCCTCAGAGGCAGCCTGCAGCTACAGTGAAGCCCACAGTCACAGAGGGGATGAAGCAGGAGCAGAGGATAGGCCTCTGAGGGTCACGTCTGCAGGGTGGCAGGCCTGGATGCTTGCTTTGGGCAGAGTCAGCTCCAGAAAGGAGTTTCTACCCCTAGAACAGCCCTTTAGACTGCAAAGCAGTCCTCACTGAGAGCCTGGGACAAAGGCAGCATCTGACGACTATTCTGATTTCACTGAGAAAGAATACAAGTTCTATGTAATTCATTTGCTCCCAGTGACACAGCTAGAGGAGGAGCCAAAATGGGAATTCCCGTCTTCTCTAAGGCTGTGATCAAGGTGGTGCTTTCTTACTCTACTGCACTCTGTTGCCTCCAGGGTGCTCTCAGAAACCAGCCAACCTTCTCTCTCCTCAGGCTAGTACTCTAGAGTCTGCAGGTTCAGGGCCCACACTGGGCATCCAGTACTTCTTGCTTTGGGATCCCATGGAATGCAGCCCACCAGGCTCCTCTGTCCTTCAGAATTCTCCAGATAAGAATACTGGAATAGGTTGCCATGCATTCCTACAGGGGATCTTCCCAACCCAGGGATCAAACCCAGGTCTCCTGCATTGCATGCGGATCCTACCAACTGAGCCACCGTGGAAACCCAAGGATACTGGTGTGGGTAGCCTATCCCTTATCCAGGGGATCTTCCCAACCCAGGAATCGAACTGGGAACTCCTGCATTGCAGGAGGATTCTTTACCAGCTGAGCTACCAGGGAAGCCCTTATGAGCTCCATTCCTATGGCGGCCGCCTTTCCCTCTTCACCTCTCCTGTTGGAGGATTACGTAGTGCCCATGAAAACCCCTGCCAGCCCACTGTGTGTTTAGATCTCTGGCTACATCTGATGCAGATAATCCAAGCTGAAACTTTTGCTGGCTTGTCTTGTCTTGATAACCTCTCAACCCTCCTACCTTTGATAGGCAGTCCAGTGTTTAATCCTAGATTTCTAAGATTGCATTAAAGATCAAACATCACCTTCTTTATCTTAGCAGAATTTACAGTGGCATTTTTCAAAGGCAAAACTAGAATTAGGACAAAAGAAGAAAATATAATGGGAAGCCTGGAAAGCTAGTCATGAATTTTCTTCCTTCTATCATAGTGGAAGCAGGATTAAATTTTCCTAATGATTTTTTTTAATAAAACTGCTGGGGTAAAAGAGATATAGGAAGTCTTTTATTCAAATCTCTGTTCAGTGCTCACCCTCTGGCCCTGTCTCACCCTACCCCCTATAACTTCTTTGTATACATTAAGCAGTGTCTCCCAAGTTAAGATGAGATGTCACCAAGAAATTCAGGACATCCTGAGGAAACCCAATTTTATCTTTGAACATCTCTATTAGGAAAATAGTTGCTAAGGTCTTATAATAATAGTAGCACTCATCTTACTACCATAATATAGGTATTTAGGTTTATGTTGTTCGTGGTATAATATACATTGCATGATAAAATATTAATGTGCAATAATGCTCATCAAATTAATATTTAATATCTGCCATGTATTAATAATTATTAATTGCCCATGTGTTCTAGCCTATCCAAAGGACTTTGCTGGATTATGGAAGTCAGTCCTTTCAACAATCATATGAGAAAGGTATTACCAATCCTAGCTTATTCAAGAGTAAACTGAGGCTGAGTCTGGGGCCCCAGCTTGCCAAAGCTTTCAGAGCTAACTAGGAGATCTGAGATCTGCCCTGACCTGGCTCCTGGCCCACCTGGACCCCGATCAGCCTTCTTTATGTTGTGCTTCTGTAGAGCCTGTTCCCCACTTTTCTCATCAGAAATTCAGATGTAATAAATACTACTTACATCATAGAGCTGCCTAGGATGTTAAGTGTATTGATAGGTGTAAAGCCTTTACAAAAGTGCCTAATTCATAAGTTAAGCCCCCGATAAATGCCTACTATTTTTGGTGATGGAGCTGAAATTTTTGTCCATATAACATTTCCACAAGTAAAAATTGATTCTTTCTTCAATCAACTAATTAATTTTCACTTTTCAAAGTATTATTTTTTCATATTACTCAGGGGTAGTTCTTCATCTTTTTGTTTACTCGTTTACATGATTTACATTAAGATTTTTTTTTACATTAAGATATTAAAATCTATTTCTTAGTGGTACAATCTAAGCTATAAATAATTTTCAGAAAATGTTTTTACTACAAAATTTTTATTGGCTCTCTTTTTCCTCCCAGATGTCAGTCACATTCTTTGTATCTCCTTCATAGTGAAACTCTTTTCAAGTTAAAAAAAAAAAATCGTACCTAGAAATACTGCCAAAAATGACAGTTTCCATGACAACCAAATACGTAGACATTAAAAAGTGCCAAAAGTAATTCAGTATCTTTTTGTTTTTTTTTTTTTAATTCTGTGCTTTCCTTTAAGTGATGGAAAAAAAATGCCAGTGTGTGTTCCTA